>VDFB02392771.1:0-12272 GCA_007258455.2 Sequoia sempervirens | reverse complement strand
AACATCATAGACAAAAGACTAAGTGCAATAATGGCAAGTGGACACAAGAAGATATGGACAATGCCATCAATGATGTTGAGGAAAATTTCTTTTCTGTAAGAGCAGCAGCAAAAAAATGGGGAATCCCTGCTAGCAGTTTAACATATTGGCTGTCAGGATTGACAACAACAAAAAGAAAGGGACCACCAACAATCCTTTCTATGGAAGAAGAGCTGGAAATAGTTGACTGGTGCAAAGACTTGGCTCAGCTTGGTCGTGGATTGGAGGTTATTCAGTTGAAATCACATGTGGCTCATATTTGTCAAACAAGGCCAAATCCATTAAAAAATGGTTTACCAGGCAGATCATGGTGGATGGGTTTCCGCAAACGTCATCCAGGATTGACCATAAGGACTGCAGAGGGTCTAGATAGGGATAGAGCTGTTATGTTACGACCAAGCATTGTGTCAGATTTCTATGATAACTTAGACAAGTTATATAATGCTAATCAGTATGGACCAACCAAGATATGGAACTGTGATGAAACAGGCGTACAAGCAGGCATAAATTGTGGGATGCGAGTGATTGCAAAGTTGGGCAGTAGAAGTGTGCCACATATTTTATCTAAAAGTAGAGAATGGATAACAATATTATGTTGTATTAATGCAGCAGGTCATAGAATTCCAGGATTCTATCTTTTTAAGGCAAAAAGACAACTGAAAAATTACATTGCAAATTGTGAACCAGGAGCCTGCATGGCAGCACAACCACATGCTTGGATGACCAAAGAGTTATTCTTGAATTGGTTGCATCATTTTGCTAGATCAGTTCCAGGTGGGGCTTCGCCCACAAACAGACATCTCCTTATTTTTGATGGGCATAGAAGCCACGTTGCTTTAACTACAATCAAAGAGGCTAGATCTCTAGGTATTGATCTTCTTACACTGCCTGCCCATACCAGCCATAAATTGCAGCCTTTGGATGTAAGTTGTTTTTCTCCATTCAAGACATATTTCAAGTTTGAGAGGTCCAAGTGGATGGTAAACCATCCACACTTAGAAATAAGAAGAATTGAATTGGCAGAACTTGCAAGCAAAGCTTTCAAACATGCCCTTGTACCTGATAACATCATTGCAGGTAATTTGTAATAAAATTGTTTTCAACGTGTTTATTTATATCCATAAAGGATGAAACAAAAAAGATTCATTATTATATTAGAAAGTGGTTGAATTTTTACAATAACGATTTTTTTTACTGTACTATTCAAAAGAATTTTCTCAAATGAAAATACTGCATATTATATTTGCTCTCTATTTAATTTATTATATCATTGCAGGTTTTCGAAGAATTGGAATTTGGCCACTAAATAGAAATGCACTCAATAATGATATGAGGCCAAGTGAGGCATTCACTGTAGAAGATGACAATGAGCTTGCAGGAATTGCAAGCATTTTAAGATTGGCTGGTTATGAAGAGACTGTTGTAGAACAATGCTTGGAACAAATGGAAACAGAACAATCAGCAACAACAATAGACCCAGAAGAAGGCATAATTTCACCAACTCGTGTCAGCCAAATGGAAACAGAAAAATCAGCAGCAACAATAGACCCAGAAGAAGGCATAATTTCACCAACTCATGTCAGCCAAACACAATATGAAAATGACTTGGATAATGACATGAGCTTACCAACACAGATTGACCCACCAGATTGGGTTCAAGAAAAAGCAAAAGAGTTGGGAATACAGATTGATTTCCAAGGTGAAGAAACATCATTATCCATGCCTTCTCCACCTCCACTACCAAGGTCTGAAGTGATTCATTATTATGCAGATACATCAGAGTGGGATACTACAAATCTGGAACCTAATGGAGTTGAAGATGATCAAGGCGGATACAATGAAGGTTCACAAATGAAATATGAAGCTTTTGCAACAAATGACGAGGTGTTATGTAGTCAAGGCTCCTTAAAAAAGTTTCTGAAGCTACCTATTGAAAGGGTTAGAAAGAGGTCCACTGCCTCTAATGATAATACACTCAAATTGGGCAGGCAGTCTCAAATACTTACTGCAACTGAGTACATAATATTGCAGGAGCAACAAGAAGCAAGGAAAGCTAAACTTGAATAGCAGAAAGCAAGGAAGAAACAACAGATGGAGGCAAAGAAACTTCATCAAATTGAACAAAGAAAAAGGAACGAAGAGAAGAAAATTGAAAGACAACTAATGAAACAGAGGAGAGAGGAAGAAAGGCTACAGAAGCAAAATGAGAGGGAGTTGAAAAAGAAACAAAGGCAGCTAGGTAAGAATGGGAATTCAACACATCCTTCAACCAGTTTAGGGGGGGGGAGGAGTACTCCATCAACCCCTCTCCCTGAACATCATCAAACTCTACAAGATATGTACCAAATTTTAACCCCCGCATATGCTGCTCTTACTAACTTCCAAGTTAGTTTAGATAAGAATCCAACACTGGATACAAGTAGAGCAGGGCAACAAAGTACTCCAACAACCCCCCTACCTGAACATCATCAGACTTTGAGAGATATGTTCAACATTTTAACCCCTCCCTATGCTTCCCTTAACAACTTCCAAACATCTACTAGCCATAGCCCCCCTCATTCCCCTGTGAAACAATTTCAATTTTCTGGCCTTTTAGAAGAGCATATGTTTGGTCATCTTGCTCCTATTACACCTCATGTTGACTTAGCCAATCCAAAAAACACTACAACAAATAGTCCTATGGAGGAGCCAGAACCATTCCCTGGCTTTATGGTGAATTAATCAATTTTGCAAAGCCTATTTTGCATAATTTATGTTCGATTTGGCAAGACTTTTTTTTGCAGACCATGCCTACTTTGCAATATCCACAGACTGGTCATTTTGGAAAGTTATTTTCTAGATGATGTAACCATTTTTGCAGACCATGCCTATTACTTTTCAATATCTATAGGGTGGTCATTTTGGAATGTTAAACTTTTCTAGATGATGTAACCTTTTTTTGCAAATCAAGGCTACTTCGCAATATGTAGCAGGCTGATAATTTTGTAATGTTATAAAATTCCATATACTGTAACCTTTTCTGCATGCCATAACTACTTTGCAATGACTACAGGTTTCATCATTTTTTATTGTTTCAATTCTGCACACAATGTAAAATTTTTTGCAGACCATGCAATGTCCACAGGCATCTCATCTTGTAAAGTTTCAATTTTCTAGACAATATAATTTTCTTTTGCAGAGCACATTCACCTACTTTGTAATGTTTAAATTTTGCAGAGAATGTAAAATGCCAATAATTGTTTTGTTTATTTGCTTATCATATGGAAGTTTGTAACAGTCCAATTATCACCAGAAAATCTTAATTAAACTTAAAAATGTGAGTAAGATTGAATATGAAAAACTATTTTAATTGCTTGAGATCCTGGAAAACATTAGAATTGAGATGAGATTTGTCAATTCCATCTGAGAATGTGACTTCTTGAACTGGTATATCTGAGTATTTAGAAATCAATGAAATATAAATAGACTACTACACTGGGTCTTACAAGAATGAGTATTGAATTTAAAGCTGGAAAAATGATAGTACAGTGGATCATGAACGATCACTGTTAGAAATCCCTACATCAATCAATATGCTAGAGGTGATAATGTTGCATATGGTGCTGCTAATTTGGCATCAATGGAGCTTCTAAAAGGACACCTGTGGACTGCTCACACATATATGCGGTGCAAGCCAGGGCATGAGATCATCCTATAGCCGTGGAGTTGTGGCGGCGCAGGAGGACGAAATGAAAAACCTAATGCAGGACATAAGCATTGCAAAGCTCAGATAAAAACTCCTCTCCAGACAATCTGCTGGGCAACCCTTGATTTTGCAATTATGTTTTCAAGAATCACTTAAATTTCTACCCAGTTTTAATTTTCTTTTCAACAAAACCCCAAAATGAATCATTGCTTATTAATTTGAAAGAAAACCCCAAAACGAATCATTACCAGATCCAAGCCAAAAAAAATTGTCCAGTACAAAATATTTAGAAATTTCCATTAAGTTAAAAATTAAAGCCGTTACACAGAAAGATGATCATACAGAAATTTAAGAAAAAAAAGAGGAAGAAACGGTTCATAGCCTTAGTAAGGTCATAAAAGACCTTACCAAATCCATCGATCCAAAGTCCGATTGGTTGTCGTCCATTGAAGACTCCTCCAGAAGAAGACTCTTGTCCTACACAACCCAAAATGCAGTGAGAAAGATGACTCTTGTCTTGCGCAACCTAAAATGCAGTGAGAAAACAAAAATAAAGCTAAATAATGAATTTAAAAGACACATAATCCTTACTTCCTGGACACGTCCCTCCATGGTTGCAGCTGTATATGTTGCTAGGTGACATGAAGCGTTGTGGAGGCAGCACAGAGGAGCGGTGGAGGTCGAAGCAATGTGGCGGCGGCAACAATGAAACATGGTTATGTTGAAGTATTAGGATACAACAATTAGGGTTAGGTTTATTTTATTTAGTCATTCATAGTTTATTATTAATTTCTAAATGTAAAATATACAAATTAATATATAATATATTTAGTTTTAAGACAATTAATAAATAAGAGTTGTTTATTTGTATTTAGTTATTAATATTAGGATGTGTAATTTAAAATTACTTTTTATTCATATTCTAGTGTATAGGTAATTTATTCTCATGAGAAATTGTTCAACTATTGGCGCAAGTGCATTCGAAGATCAGAGGTGGTAATTCACTACGATGGGTAGGGGGTTAGAAAAGTGGTGTTTTGGATACTTTGTATGATTACACATAATAAAGATATCAAAATTGTTCACGACAACTTGAAACCTTAGTTATAAGTAGTCAACTAGTTGAAGAAGATTGTATTAATTTTTTAGAGTCATCCGACATCCAGAAGTTAGATTTTGAGAAGTACGGGTTAGGTACAACTGGTCCCTTTCCCTTATATGTTGAAGTCTAAAACCTATAGAAGATAAATATTCATTTGAGCTAGGTATATGTTTTTTTTTTAAGGGATCGACCGCCTCCAAATGATTTTCATATAACATTTCTTTTATTTACTATGGCTTCATCTTATGCCCAACTCTATGTTTCTCCTTACATTTTAGCTATATATATATATATATATATTGGGTGTTTTCCTCTTAGACTCCTTTCTCCTTTGTAGGCTGGTCAATCAACCTAAAATAAATCCACGCTTATTACAAACGCCTAATACGATCCATAGATTTGGGTGCTCAATCAGTACAAGTTGTCACTACAACGTAGATAAGAAGTCTACAAGGAAAATAGCTAATAATCACCGTCCCATTCAATGGAGAGGAAAGGATATAGTGTGGTGTGGTCATGAGCCATTCACCAAGAGCACAATATTCTGCCTATTTCGTAGGGCAGGCTGATATGACAGGAAGAATAGTGTTGGTAGCCTTTTTACTTCCCTACTTCCTTGTGTAGAGCTTTGGTCACATAGGCACATAGAGAGTTGTATTTTCTTTTGAATAATTTGGAAACCAGATTTTAACTTTATGTAAGGAGCCAAAGTTTCATTTTTATTTATTTTTAAATATCTAAAACTATAATGAACACAACATAGAAATCTAAATGTGCTAAAAGAGGTCCAAGCTTACTCCTGACCTACGTTTTTTTTCTTTTCTATTAAATTAGATTCCTAATGAGCAGAGAGGCAACTTACATGGAAACGAACAAGTAATTTTGTCAGTAAACAATACATCACCCAATTTCACTTTCATCCATTTGATTAATGACTTGGAATAGCAAGGAATAGAATTTACAAAATGATGGTATTCCTGAGTAGATTTCTTTCCTTATCATATTAATATTTCTTTTCTTTTTTTTTCCTTTTTTTTTATATAAATATGAGATATCAAAATGGAGAAATAGAATATCAATATCTTCTGAATATTGCATGCTTCAAATTTCAATGCAGGAAAATCTTTATGCTCCCTTACCCGTATATGTTTTTTTTTTTTGAAAGAAAAGAACATTTATAGCTAATCCCATGCCCTCTCATTTTTGAAGAAAAACAGAAGAACGTATACATGTGAAGCTTCATAGAAGAATACTATAATCTATTTGATTTTATTCTTAAAATAAAGTAGATCTGAAATCTAACTGTTCAAGTTATCTTACTTCTAAAATAGGAGGTACTTATGTGAGCTGAACAACATAATCTCATGTCTCTTTGTTAATGAATGATAGCTTCGGTCAGATATGAATGACGATTGCTGTAAGCATCATCGTCATTCATACTTGATCAAAGTTTATCATTTATATTGAAATATTTCTGAAAAAAAACATTTAATCGAATTTATGAGCATACATATAAAATTCGAATTATATATATGATGTTATATTCTGCATTTCATTAATCGGAATTTACTTACTCATCCGCCACCTTGTAGAAGGGTATATATGAGTTATACTAAACAATGATAAACGACTTTATCATAAGCCATGCCCTAAGGGACACGTCCCATGAGTGGACGTGTCTCCACTTGTGGAGACACGTCCTCTCATGAGACGTGCCTCTTAGGGTGGGTCTCCTTATTTATGGTGGATCCTTCTTTGATATGTAGATATAGAAATCAATTAATGTTTTGCATTTAGCAATATCCAGTGGAAATAAAATCTAGAAATCGTAACTGACTAGAAATAATATTTCGTGAAATCTAAAAGTTAGAATCTCTCAGAGAACCCTTAGTCTCTCTCTTTGTTGGAAGATTTGTTTACATTTACATGGTATCAGAGCGAGGTTGTGTGAATCCAAAACAAATCTAAAATCAGTTTGCTCTAGAAAAATTCGTATTTTCTAAAATTCGAATTCACATCACATTCTTCATAATGTCAAGTGCGATCAGATTTGAAGATCGCCTTGTAGGAGTAGACAACTTCACATCATGGAAATTTAGAATCATGATGATCCTTAGAGAGAATAAGCTAGACTCACTTGTGAGAGAAAATATGAAGGAATCAGAGTTTGAATCTGAGAAAACTCAATGGATAGAAAACAATGAAAAGGCCATGAAAATCCTAGTAGATGCAGTTAGGGATCATATAGTGCCCATCCTAGCAAAACATGAAACCGCATACCATATGTTCAAATCTCTTGAGAAAACTTATGAGATCAACAACACTTGCAGGACTCTTGCTTTAAAAAGGAAAATCAACAATGCTCAAATAAACAAAGGAGAGTCCATTAATGCATATTTCATGAGGATTATTGAACTGAGAGATCAATTATCCACAATTGGATATCAAATTGATAGCAAAGAATTAACTCTAATTGCACTAGGAGGCCTACCAAACTCATGGGAGTCATTTGTTCAAGGAATAAGTGCAAGATCCAAACTCCCTAAGTTTGATAGACTAAGAACTGACTGCCTTCAAGAAGAAACAAGACTCTCCTCAAAAGAAAACAAACAGAAAAACATAGATGAAGACCTTCATGTACTCAACACATCGTCTAATAAAAGGAATAAGAAAAACTCCTACAATAAAGGATCTTTTAAAAGAAAGAGAAATTCCAATGGAAAGGGATCTTCTAAAAGGAAAGACATCTCTCAAGTGCAATGCTTTAGATGTGATCAATATGGCCACTATGCAATGAAGTGCCCTGACAGATCAAAGCAACAAGCATCTTTTTCCAAAGTAGGAAAGACAAATTCAGATCATGAATATGAGAACTTTGTGTTCTATTCAACATTATCTAATCAAGTATCTAACAATATCAACAACTGGGTGATTGATAGTGGTTCTTCGAGGCACATCATAGGGTTTAGAGAACACTTAGACACTATGACTGAAGAGTCTGATGAAGATGTCACAATTGGGGATGACTCTACACATCAAGTAAAAGGGGTTGGAACTTGTTCCATCACATTGAAATCTGGTCTCTCCCTTCATCTCACCGGAGTCTTATTTGTACCTAGAATAAAGAGGAATCTAATATCCATCTCTGCCCTTGAAGACAATGGATATAGGGTTACATTTATGGATGGAAAAGTTCTAGCATGGCCTAAAAACTCAACTATCAAGAAAGCCCAAACCATAGGTGTAAGACAAGGGTACCTTTACAAACTTTCCACTGAAGTTAAACAAGCCCTTACCCTTGACACCTTTGAGTCAAATGAGATTTGGCATAGAAGATTAGGACACCTTCATTTCCGTGCCCTACCTTCTATGGAAAAACTTGTAACAAGCTTACCTAAGTTAAAACCATCTCATGAAGGAAATTGTAAAGGTTGTGCCTTAGGAAAGAATACAAAGGGATCCTTTCCCATTAGTTTGAGCAAAACCCTAAATGTGTTAGATCTGGTTCACTCCGACTTATGTGGACACATGTCTGTACCTTCTAAAGCAGGATTTCTATACTATGTCATATTTATAGATGACTTCTCTAGGAAAACCTGGATCTATTTCCTTAAGTGTAAAGAGTCAATAGAAATCCTCAAAAGGTTCAAAGAGTTCAAAGCACTTACAAAACACTTCTCCGGGAAGAAAATAAAAACCTTAAGGATAGAAAATGGGAAAGAATACACCTCTGAAATTTTTAAGGAATTCTGCATGAGTGTTGGAATTAAGAGGGAGTTCATAGTGGCCTACAACCCTCAACCAAATGGGGTTGCTGAAAGGAAAAATAGAACCATTGCAGAAGCTGCCAAAGCAATGTTGCTTGACCAAAACATTGAAACCTCTTTCTGGGCAGAAGCCTCTAGGACTGCTGTCTACATCCAAAATAGATGTCCTCATTCTCATCTTGACAACAAAACTCCTGAAGAAGCCTTCACTGGCATAAAACCTGAAATTAGTTACTTTAGGATTTTTGGTTGTCCCGTCTATATTCATGTGCCCAAGGAGAAGAGATTCAAACTTGAACCTTCCGGAAAGAAAGGGATATTTATGGGATATAGTGAAACCTCCAAGGCCTTCAGGATATTCATACCCGGGCAGAATCAAATTGAATTGAGCAGAGATGTCATCTTTGAAGAAGACATTGCATTCAAGAGGGCAAGAAGTTCTAGTGAGACTGAAACCTATTCCCCTAGAGTACCTGAAATGGAACCTGCTCCTGAGATTCAGTGGGAGCATCCTGAGGAAATGCCACATGAACTTCCTTCTACTTCAAATGAGAATACAGATGACAACGGCAGAAAGAGACCACTTTGGGCCAAGAAGATGATCAAAGAAGCAGAGGATCATGCAGCACCCAAAGGAACGTTCAGGGAGAGTAAAAGACCCAAACGTTTCTCTAGCTATGTTGCTCTAATGAACAACATCATAAACTCAGAACCTATCAGTGTTACAGAAGCTTTCCGACATCAAGCATGGAAGGATGCAATGACAAAGGAATATCAGTCTATTCTAAAGAATGATGTATGGGATATAGTGCCTAGACCAAAAGAGAAATCTGTTGTCTCTTCCAAATGGCTCTTCAAAATCAAGCATGCTACTGATGGCAGTATAGAAAAACATAAAGCACGTTTTGTGGCAAGAGGTTTTTCTCAAAAGGAAGGCATTGATTATGAAGAAACATTTGCACCTATTGCCCATAACACATCAGTGAGAACAGTGTTAGCCATTGCAACAGCTAAAGATTGGAAGATCCATCAAATGGATGTGAAAACTGCCTTCCTGAATGGAACCATTGAAGAAGAAGTCTATTTGGAACAGCCTGAAGGTTTTGTGATACATAAACCTGACTCACATGTATGCAGACTGAAGAAAGCCCTCTATGGACTTAAACATGCTCCCAGGGTTTGGTATGAAAGAATTGACAGCTATCTCTTGGGATTAGGATTTTCCAAGAATGATGTTGACTCCAATCTCTACTTCAAGGTAATCAAAGGTGATATGCTAATAATTATTTTATATGTTGATGATCTGCTGATAACAGGAGAGGATCACCTCATTGCTCAAGGGAAACAGGATCTAATTTTTGAATTTGACATGAAAGACTTAGGCATTCTACACTACTTCCTAGGTTTAGAAGTATGGCAGAAATCAGAGGGCATTATACTAAACCAAGGGAAGTATACTATTGATATTCTGAAAAGATTTGGAATGTTGGACTGTAGAACGATGTCTACACCTATGGAAACCAACCTTCACAAATTGAAAGAAGCAGCAGCAGAATCCAAGAGTATAGATCCAACCCTTTACAGACAGATGATTGGATCCTTGATGTATCTGGTTAACACCAGACTTGATATTTGCTATGCAGTGAATGTTCTCAGCTAGTTCATGTGTGAGCCAAAGGAAATTCACTTAATGGCTGTTAAACATATTTTTAGATATCTTCAAGGCACTATTGGATATGGTCTTCTTTACAAGAATGATCAACTAGGATCTACATGGGCAATTGATTCGCATTGGGTTGGTATGTAATCGCATCGAAAAGCACATCGATGTTGCTTCAGCTTAGGACGCCTATGATCTCCTAGGATTTGCAAGTAAAACAATCTTCGCTTCGCACGTAGCTTCAACAAAGTTGAATACATTGCAGCCTCAATGGGAGCAAGAGAAGCAGCTTGGCTTCTCAGAATTGCCTTAGGGACTCTCTTTTGGTGAGCCCTTGAATCCTACAATTATTCATTGTGATAATCGTGAGTTGCATCAAACTCTCAGAACTGGCTCTTCATGATATACCTTGCCATTACTGGAGATCCCCTATCATTATGTAAGAGATATGGTGGAAAGGAAAGTGATTCAATGGAGCATATTAGTACAAATGATCAACCGGCAGATTCTCACCAAAGCTCCTAATCAAGGAAGAACACTTCAGAAGAAACTTGGTATGGTTGAAATGTAATTTGTTATTTATGTTTGAAATACAAATTGTTTATAAAATTGTACTAATATATAAAGATGTTTAATGTGTAAACTCTTTTGTCATTTGTGTGACTCCATGACTTTATGGGCCTACTTCCCTGTGTACATTATTGAAAGGTGACGATCTTTCTAATAATGAACACTTGTAATTGACATTGTAAAGTGACGACTCTACAATGATAAACTATCATGACAAATATCATGTGACTTGATATTGATGGACATGTCATTATAGTATCTCTTGGACACTTTGGTTGATATCATGGGACTTGATATCATTTGTAGATCATTGTGATCCTTAAGAGATAATCATGGTGGATATTTATATCCGTGGATATGCCATGAATTATGGTAGACATCATGTGACTTGATGTCAGTGCACATACCATAATAAAGATATGTTATGAAGAATGTAATGTGACTTGACAATATTGAGAAATCATACCATGTCTTAGATATCACGTGTTAAGGTGATATCTCTACTTATTTGATTTGAAATATCTTCCCTAGCTAAGAGGGAGTGTTAATGAATGATAGCTTCGGTCAGATATGAATGACGATTGTTGTAAGCATCATCGTCATTCATACTTGATCAAAGTTTATCATTTATATTGAAATATTTCTGGAAAAACATTTAATCGAATTTATGAGCATACATATAAAATTCGAATTATATATATGATGTTATATTCTGCATTTCATTAATCAGAATTTACTTACTCATCCGCCACCTTGTAGAAGGGTATATATGAGTTATACTAAACAATGATAAACGACTTTATCATAAGCCGCGCCCTAAGGGACACGTCCCATGAGTGGACGTGTCTCCACTTGTGGAGACACGTCCTCTCATGAGATGTGCCTCTTAGGGGCGGGTCTCCTCTCTTATTTATGGTGGATCCTTCTTTGATATGCAAACATAGAAATGGAATAATGTTCTCGTGATTCACATTTAGGATATAAAAATCAGAATCAAAAAATTCAACTTAGAAATTTTGTAGAAATTTTGGTGCTAGAATCTCTTTAGAACCCTTAGTCTCAGCTTTGATAGAAGATTTGTTTACATTTACATCTCTTTCTGAAAACATTTTAACTTACAGCTAAGTTTTTTCTTTTTTCTAAATTTATTTTTTCTTATAATGTAAGCAAAGATTTTTTCTTTTCCTTTCTCAAAGAAGAAACAAAAGTTACAATTATTTATTCTTTTGCAATAGAAGATCCAACTTAATATCACAATGCAGATTTAGTAAGAATATATTTTTTCTTCCATATAACGACATAACACTCAAACTCCATCCAAGATGGGTTTAACACATAATTTATTTTTCCTTAACCACAAGTATCATATGGGGTGGAATAGGCTAATCTCCAAGGCATGTTAGTTCATCATTTTCCTCCAAACCTGTACAAGTAACACATACATATTCT
>VDFB02392770.1:0-45969 GCA_007258455.2 Sequoia sempervirens | reverse complement strand
GCTCAAAACAGGTGCCAAGTGGAATAAAAGCAGCGGGCTTAGGTGTAATTAATCCTCTGAACTTGGTTTTCTAAGGTGGAAAAAAGAAAAAGGGGAATTTGCATAAGGGGTTCAAATTCACTCTTATATAGTTGTCAAAAGGATGCTAGCAAAACTTTATAAAAATAGAAAGTTTCTAAAAATAGAATCACTTTTTGGAGGATCCTAACTGATTCTGATTGGTCAAAAATACTTCGCAAGCAGGTTGGTCCGGTTAGAATCATCAAATCATTAATATTTCTTTGGTGGGTCAATTCTGCTTTTTTCAGAAAGCAAAGCATGAGCTCTGAAGTCATCAATGGAGGAAGGTCAACTGCCTTGTGTAAGATTCAAATTCTCAAATGCCGCACAGATGATGTGGAATGGCGAAAGATGCATGCAAAACTTTGAAGGAGGGAAATCCAAAAATGGTGAAATTTGTGAAAAAAATTCTAACATTGGAAAGTCTAAGCGCCCTTGACTAGTCAAGGCACCTAGCAATCAATGCCTTAATCATTTTTTGACTCTTGCCAAATGATGCACACAAAACGGTGAAGTAGTTGGTGAACGCAAAGCAAATGTAAAGAGAAAGTTGAAAATCATAAAAAAAATCAAATGTGGCATGTTTGTGCGCCCCTGTCCAAGAAGGGCGTCTAGCATTTCATATCTTAGAATTTTTGCATGCTTCTAAAAAGAAACGTGCAATTTGCCCTTGTCAGCCCGGTTCAATTACTCTGAAAGTAGTTAAAAGCAATTTTCAGGGTAGTGAATGGTAGGAGATCATCTTAGTTATGTTTAGGCTATTTAGTTGGTACATCATCGAGTGCTGAGGATCTATCAAACAATAGAAATTGCGGATCGAACAAAGCCATTTCATGCAAAACGAAGAAATCAAAGAAAAGTTGAAAAACATCAAAATTTTGACTAACTCTGGCAAAGCCAGGCGCCCCTGTCAAGGAGGGGCACCTAGCTTCTTGTGACTTAGTTTATTTTTTGCTCCATTCAAAAATCCGTCAAACTTCTTCGTCAAGTCGGTTCCGCTTCTCAGAAGATCATTCAAATGTAGTGTCGGGGATCGACAGAGGCTATAAATCATCTTAGTTTTGATCAGGCTTATCTGATTGATTGACTTTCAGTCTCTGTTGTTCACCAATTGGCGAGAAACGATGTCCCAACAGTGGTCACTGGCTTCCAACAGAAACATGCAAAATGAGAAAAGTGAAAATTTTAAAATATCAAAAATTTGGCTAAGTCATAGCATGTTGGGCGCTCATTTCCAAGGAGGTTGCCTAGACTTTCAACAGTTAGAAATTTTTTGATCCCAACATGCTGCTTTCCAATTCAGCATTTGTCGTCGGCAGTAGTTGTAGCAAAAGTTAGAAAACAGAGAAAAATGGCTGACACTGGAAAGGTTTTACGTGTTTGATGATGTCATCGGATGCATATGTTTTTGCCAATTCTTTTTGCAGCTACAAAAGAGGAATTCACAATTGCACATGCAAACGAAGTCAGATTTTTGCATGCAAAGTTTCTATCTTGATGGATAGACTCCAAAATTTAAGGGTTTTGCAAAGAAAGCGCTTTTTAATCTCCAAACTCTATTTAAGAAACCTTTTAGCATTCATTCTTCATATTTTGTAGGTTGGCATTCAAAGGAAGAAAGATAGAATTTTCTTCTCATCAAGATTTGGAGGTTCAAACAGAGTTCTTTTTTAGTTTTCTTTGTGCATTCGCGATTGGGAAGCACAAAAGCACGCTTTTTCATGTTCTAATTTTCTAGGGCATCACATTTTAGAAACAGTTGGTTAGCTTTTTCAATTTTCATCGATTAGGGTCCACATGCTTTTTACTCCTCTTGAAGATTGGGAAATTTTAATTTTCCAAAAATCTGCTTTTTCGGGAAGCCTTCAGTTTTTTCAAAATCTGACGATCTGGGTTTCTTCAGAATGTGATTGTTTACAAAACCCAAACCTAAATTTTTTTTAGGAAATCTACTTTTTTTGGAGAAAAATCAGCAACTTATTTTTAGTAGTTTTTGCAAAACTTTTCCAAATATAGGCGTGTTTACTATCAAAATTCAAGTTTTTCATCATACAATACTCTTCCATTAAAAATCAAGAGAAGTGTCAAAAGCATAAAGCTGCAGAAGAAACAGAGAAATGTCAGAGAATGGTTGTGAGGTAAAAAAGAAAAAAAGAAAAAAGATATGCTGAAGCAAAAGTATATATTTATAAAAGGTCATCACTCCAGTTGCAGAGCCACCAAAATTATCAATGAGTGAGTCACCATTTGGGGCAGCGATGTTTTCTAAGAATAGAACTCAAAAAATCAGCAATTAACTTAATGCCTTTTCCAAGTTAAACTTATTGTTCTCATTCATGCATATATATTCTTTGTGAAATATCAAATGAAGTTAGAGCTTTTCTTGCTTTTTGTAATGCCCCTTACTCGACTTTTCCCTAGAATTCGCTTGTTGATTAGATTTAGGGTTTCTTCTTTTCCAAATGAATGTTCTTTTTGACTAAGTAATCTTGGATTGAAATTTGCATTTAATATTTACGCATGTACATATATCTGTTAGCATTAATATCTGGATATCCAAATATAAATATAATGTCAAATGCAATCATGAAGACACAGGAGGAGTGACATGGGTAGATCCGCCCAAAGCTATCCATCTAAGCCCAAGGGCACAAGCGTCTGATCAAGACAACCCACCACTTGGCCCTGAGGGGCAGGAATGTCCAAACCAAGACAATTCCACCTTCGGAGTGGCTTGCTTAGTGGAAACACTTGTACCTACTTTCTCTACCCATGTCATCACCTCAGAAGACACTTAACCTACTAGGGGGAAGCCAACGGAGCTTATAAGTGGTTCTGGGCCTACCACCCCTCCATGGCCGCAGTGGATCTTGAGTGTGACCCCCACCCCTCCATGGCCCACCCATGCCTTGGGACTAGGCGGACTATGAGTGGAATTTCCGACCCTTCAGGGCCCATCCTTGCCTTGGGTTTTGAGGGCGGACTTGAGTGGGGTTTTTAGGCATTGCCTTTCTCATACCCTTCCTCCCTAGTAAGATTGCAAACACTCAGAAGTCAATCTTTAAGCATTCAATTGTATTCATTATTCAATCTTTAAGAATTCAAATATAATTGTATTCATTATTCAATCTTTAAGCATTCAAATAAAATTGTATTCATTATTCATTCTTATCAAATCATTTCACAAATATAATTAGGATAATTGCAAAGAGACCCATAATTCCATTTAAAACAAGTACCATTATGATGATATTAAAGATATCTTAGCATTAACAACCAGATAAGCAACATTGGAGTTTAATGGAATGATATATATGGATATCAACAACACATTGGTTCCTCTAATATTTTTCCACTAGAATAACATATGGGGTGAGATTTTAGCAACATGGCATGAAGTCATAGATTAACAATCTTTCAGGTTTCCTCGCCTAGATAGACTGGGCAGGGTTATAACTATCTGTTATGTCCTCGAATTCAAGGTATATTAAATTAATTATTTATTAAGTTATTCCAATAAAATATAATATCAAAAGGGATGACTTATTATTTAATTAATTTAATAAAAAAGTGACTTAAGTGTCTTAAAAATAAAATAATAAAATAATAGAAGTCACTTGAGGAATAAAATAATATTCTTCTAGAAGCTTCTTGAAAAGGCATTGAGAAATCTATTTAAGAAGGTGTTGGCTAAGCATTTAGACACACTTGATTTGGAATTCATTTCTCATTACCTGCATGGTAAAAAGTAGAAGCTGAATGCTTTGCTCACTCGAGGGTTTGAAGACTCTAGAGTGCCAAGTTTGGTTATGAAAGATCAACCCTAGCTAGAGTTGAGAAATCCATCCAGGGTTTCTACTTGTGCTTCATTGAAGGATTCAATCCATTGCAATAGCTGTTGTATTATTGCAATTCTAAGTATTAGTTGTTTGGGTGCAATAGCTGATTTATTATTGCATCATCTTTTCATTTGCAGCAGCTAAGGTATTGTTGCAAAATATTTCTGAGGGTTTCATGATTGTAGCAATTGAGTAATTGTTGCATTCATTGAGGAGGCATATTTTTGAGTACATTGATAACTTGCCAAATTTACTAGCCTTTGGCCAAATTTGGATTTGCTTGAGTAAATCGATTTAATGAGAACATTGTTGTTTTGAATAAATAATATTTTATTGGAGAAGCTTTATTATTCTGAGAGTAAAACTTTGCTTGTTGTTGATAATGGATTTTGAATATAATTAGGGAAATAATATTCTATTTTGAGGTGCCTGTGCGCTTGCTGGAGCAAAATCGTATTTCTCCTCTATATTATGGCACGACTGCTAGGTCGATATCATTCAAAGAGTCGAGTCATCGAATACTCCTAGAGGCATTCGATTTGAAACTAATTGAATATAATATTCAAAAACGACAGACTAAATAAGGATAAAAGTAAGAGAAAGGAGACGCTAGCTAAGTCGTGGAATTTTGATGGCAGAAGTTGTGGACATTTAAGACTCATAATCTCATTTGAAAGTCATAGCCCATAAAGGACCACGATGCCTTGAAATAACTCCAACAAAGCATGCAGACTCAATAAAAGAAAGCCATCACGATTTTCTCATAAAAACTGACTAAAGGAAATGATTTCAAATGTAGCTGCCTTGGACATATACAACAGGAGAATCCATAACTGACGCTAGTTAATAGAGATGCAAATTTTAAAAGACTACAACATACTAGCCGCCTCCACAATAAATCAAGCTCAATAATCATAACGCTATCGCTGCTGCAAATAAAGGCAAAATAAAAGAGTAAGCCGCCTTCATACAAGTTGCCCAAATTAAATTTGAAGCCGCCTTACTAAATAGAATAATTTGTCATAATAAAATAGCTGCCACAAAGAATTGAACCGAGCCATAAGAGGATTTGACCAAATGAAATCTGACTTCAAAATATGCTGATATGGCACAAATTCTGACATCAAAAACTGATATAGCAAAAAATAATTTCTATTGCTGACAAAGCATTTGACATTGAAAGTAGGCAGCTGAAGCAAACAAGCAAGCAAGCAGCTGAAGTAGACAAGCAACTAGTTGAAGTAGACAAGCAACTAGCTGAAGCAAACAATCAAGTAGCTTTAGCAAGCAAGCAACCAGCTCAAGCAAGCAAGCAAGCAACCAACTCAAGTAGGCTGGCAAGAAGCTTAGTAAGCAAGCAAGCACCTCAAACATGCAGGCAAGTAGCTCAAGGAGCTCAAGTAGACAAGCAAGTAGCTCAAGCAAACAACCAACTTGACATCAATAACAAAATGCTCAACAATCTCCCCCTTTGCCATTGATGGCAACACCTCTTGAAACCGAAACCAATACTGCACTCAAAATACCTCCTGAAACCTGAAATATTCTGAAACCAATATTGATTTGAAACAACGTTGCTCCCCCAGACTTACTACTCCCCCTTTGACATCAATGACAAATTGAATAACCAATGTCATGGCATAAAGAATGAATTTGCTGATCACATGACATTAAAATAATGAAGATCTGATGAATAAGCAATAGCTTTACAAGCTAAGATGTACTTTAATAACTCATTCCAAAACACTTTTCTAGAAAACCATAAAACATAAGAAGAATAACTTGGATATTTGAACCAACCTACATAACTGAAATGGGGCTGATAGAATATAACCGTCAAAGCTCCCCCTAAGTCCAAACACCTTTTCAAGGAAGGAGTGAAGCCATTTCCAACTTCTCTTTTTCTATCTCCGAATTTTCTTAACAACTTCTTTTGCTTTGTCAGCCTTCTTGTTTTGCTTTTATATCACTTCTACAAACTTTTGTAGTATGACCAAAGTTATTGCATTTGTAACAAATAACGTTATAATTCATCAAAGGAGCAAAAGAATTCCTATACAAAGATTTGAAATCATTTCTTGCATAAACTCTACAGTTTGCTGCCTTGTGACCAAAATGATTGCGTGAAAACCAATATCCATAAAAGAAAGAATTGTTAGACCTAGTCATGTAATCTTGCCTTTGAATAGGTCTCCTGAAAGTGTTAATTCTAATCTTTAAATGTGAATCCTTTGAGCAATCAACGTTGTCTTTCTTCCGTTCTTCATTTGTAGACATGGAACATTGACCTTTTTCACGATCAACTCCACTCTTATCACAAGGAGATTTTTGTGCATTAATGATCTTGTCAAATGACATAGAACTTTTCTGATTTATCTTCTCATTACTCAGGTGTGTCAACGATTTGTCTAAATTTCTAAGAGAAACAATTTCAGCTTCAAGTCTCTCTACATTCTCTTTTTTAACCTTAAGCTGATTTCTAATTTCTTCTTCTATTCTCGTTCCCTCTACAACCTGAACCTTCAAATCAACTATCAGTTTTTCTGCTTCCCCAAGGGCTTGAGATGTCTTCGTTTTTTTCATCATCCTCTTCTTGTAGCAGCAACTTCAAATTCAGATTCTTCTTTCTAAGTCTCTTAATTTCACTAAGAGCACTTATTAGTTCTGCTTCAAGATCAACATCTGCTTCTTCATCATCAATATCTTTATCTTCATTCTTAGGTAAGTTTACTTCTTTAGCCATAAATATAATTTCTTCTACTGAAGACATCACTAACTTTTGATGAACTATTATGATCATTCGAATAAAAACTTTTAGCATATTTCTTATACTTATTCTTCTTACCTTGATACTCCTTCTTGGAATGTTTTGATTTCTTTTCACAATCGCTGTCCTCATTCTTCTCATAAGGGCATTTTGTTGCAAAGTCTCCCACCTTTCCATAGTTGAAGCATTTGAAAGACAACTTGCCTTTGTATCTACCGGAACCCTTCTTCAACTTCCGCATGAAATGTGCCTCTCCAGAATTTGAATCTTTATCAGAACTATCGTTGATAGTAGATTCTGTCTTTTCCCTCATTTGTAACTTTGAAAGCTACCTCCTTTTTAACTGATTGATCAGGAGTAGTTCTCATCTCATAGGCTGTAAGAATACCATGTAGCTCGTCAACGGTCAACTTCTTAAGCTCCTTCATCTCTTTAATCGTTGATACCTTTGCATCAAAACACAAAGGAAGAGACCTTAAAATTTTCTGAATCACAATGGTCTCTTCAATCTTCTCTCTGAAACCTGTAATAGTGTTCACAACTTCATCTACTTGCAGAAAATAAGCAGCAATGTCTTCATCTTCTTGCATCTTGAGACTCTCAAAATGAATTTTGTGAGTCTAAAGCTTTGCCTTCTTAACCTTATCGTCATCTTCATATGTTTTCTGCAATTTCTCCCAATCTCATGTGCTATATCACAATGCATAACATTTACAAATTCAATTTTAGACAAACCGCATAAGGTTACATTCATAGCTTTTGCATTGTTTTCAAAAGCCTTCTTTCCATCAGCATCAGACAGTGGAGTTGTTGAAATAGTATACCCTTTTACAACACTTTGCCGTATATTGAAACCAAGTGACATCAAATAAGTGTGCATTCGAATACTCCAAAAAGCATAGTTAGAGCCATCGAATAAGGGAGCTCTGTTTGTAGCCAAACCTTCATGAGAACCCATGTGTGCAATCAGGACCAACCACCAAGCGATTAAGCTTTCAAATTGAGGAACTGCACTCTGATACCAAATACTTTAAAACTAGGGGGAGGGTGGGGGTGGTGAATCAATGTTTCAAACTTTAAAACTTAAAACCATATGAATCAGAAATCAAAACATTAACAACAACCATCAAACATGAAGAACATCAGATTTCATGTGGAAAACCCTTTTGGATAAAAAACCATGACAAAACTATGCTTTCATTAACAATAATGGGCACCAACCCAAATTACAAGTGAGCACCAACTTACTAAGAGCACAAATCTGATAAAAATCTCTGAAACCTAGGGCACAAATTTGATAACAAAAACTTTCATGGACTAGGGCATAAATCTGAAATTTATTTGCATTAAAATAGTTTCAAACAAACTCAGAATTTCTGATCAAATATACAATTGAAAGAAAATTCTAATTATTACAATGCTCAGAAAAGTGACAATTTAAACCTTTATAACTGCCCAAAAATTTTCAGAATTAAATATCAGACATTTTCATAAAGTAAATGTGCAGATTTCATACCAAAATGTTCCAGATTTGGGTTAGAATATTTATTAACCCTAGCCGACCCTCCAAGAGTGATGTTGGGCTCCCAAAATGACCAATAGTAAGTCTGAAATTGATGCTCTTTAGCAGCCGTCCTTAGGAAACTAAAAAATGAATGATTTGCAGCAGTGAGTGTTCATAGATTTGAGCAACCAACACTGATATTCTCCTCAATTTTGGCCTCCAAGCCTGATAAATTTTTGTAGTTCAAATAAAAAATGTTGTAGGGTTTCACAAATTGAAGTTCTTCCACCGAAACACACTCTTCTGACTAGGGAGAGCCCATATGGCTCACCGAAATCAGGGATACTTAAGGGTTTCAATCCTCAAGCCAAATTGCAACAGTAATAAAAAAAAAAACTTCATCACATAATGCCTCAAAATGAGCCTTTAGGGTGTTATATAACATCTCTTAACAATATGATTTAATCTCCACCCTCCATCTTAACCTTTTTAATCCAAGGGCTCACAACAAAACCCTAAAATCTGTTCTTATTAGCTCCTAGAAGCTGGATGCCCCCTTAGGCAATTAATCACATGTTTTTAAGATGCCACTTAAGTACATAAAAAGGGGAAAATTTAAGTCCCATGGCTAGGCATCACTATAGGTTGCCTAAAAAGACGTGCCCAACATAAAATAACTTAAATTCTCTTAAAATAAATTAAGTTCACTTAAGTTGCATCAAAAGACGTGCACTCAACTTAAAATTATAATTTAGAGCAAGCCAAGGACTTCATTTCTTACCCAATGATGTTCTACGTCCTCTTCCTGTTGGGTAAACCAAGAAAAGGACAACCAATCTGCTGCTAATCATCTTGATTTGAGTTGGGGACATTACATTTTCGTCCAATGAACACAACTCCTATGGGTTTTCGTCCATAGAAGGATTTAGAACACAAGTGTTCTGAAATACAAGGAAATGACATAACAATTCGACACCCTTACATGGATTGATCTCCTACATTTATATGGTAACAACCCTTCCTAAGGAATATGTCAGCCTTGAGCCAAAATGGTGCCAAAGCCCAAAGTTTGAATTCCCAGCATGCTACATTAGGTCAGCCTTAAGGCCAACATAGATTCCTTTGGAATTATCACGCCACTCTGTGGACCCATCCACATGCTTGCCTTGCCCTTTCCCGCTTCTTGAAACTTCGTCGTTATTGCCACATGATCTCGTGATGTCTTCCTCCAAGCGTGTAGAAGTGGGTGCCAGTTAGCTAGCACAATCACCTTCTGATAGCAATATCTTTCTGCTGCCCAATTCTTTTCCCTTAAGCTTTGGATATGATGTGCAAGCATCATCATAGGTGCTATGTTCCAAACTGCGAGCCAAAACATGCTCTTGCGTAGGAATGCAATAAGATTCCCGGTTTCCACTTTGCAACTGTCTTTCCGGAAAAAGGGACATGAGACCACTGGACGCATTGCATTTAGAATTTCGGCTCTTTTCACCATTCGCACACACCATAATGACAAATTTAAAATTTGCTTGGAAATCTCATAAATTTATACTCGGAGTTCCAATACTTGCAACTATCAACAATATCACTGCTTTCTTCGTTTAGATGTAAATGTGAATCTTGTGTGAATCCACGACTAATTTGACTAGGAAGGAATCTTTCATCTCCGAAGCCAAATACTCCTATGGTTTAATTTGAACATGTAGTCCAAACTTCACAATGAGGAAATTTAAAATGACCAAGGTGTGAAATTCTCTTTTTGCAACCCTTTTAATATACCCCTTCAAACTTTCAAGAAGTTTGTAATTTAAAATTCACCTTTTTAAAATGAATAATCTTTTTTGCTCCTCATAAAGTGACTTTATATTATTTTTTCTTTTTCAACATAGCTTAAGTCACTTTATAAAAATTAATTAAATAAAAATCTCGTGCAACATAATTTAAGGCAACTTAATTTAATCAGTTATATTATTCCCTGTCCAATTCTCCAAACTAGCCTATTGGAATAAAATAGCCTAATGAAACTTCCTTGAATTCCTAGATCGAATAAGGGGACATTACATGAAGCCTGTCCTCCCTCCGTGATCTGATATGCACGTTGTCAACTAGGATGTAAAGATCTTAATCTAAGGTGATAAGATTTTTGACTTGCAAGCTCAACATGTTGTATGTCATTCCCTAGTAGAGTTGCAGAAAATTATTGGCCTTTTAACTTGTCCTTAGAACAACTCAAACTAGAATAGTATGTATGGTTAAACCATTCTTCAAATTGTAAGGGGTAACTCCATGCAATCTAACTAAACCTAAACCTAGACCTATAAACAAAATTTAAAAGTATGCACTATCTTCAAAATTTCATGGGGTTTTGCATTAAATGTGAATATCTAATTGACTCTGTTTTTGCCTTTGATACAAGCACCAAACTATGAACAGTCAAGATTTGCAACGAGATTTTCAAAATTAAAGGAAGGTAAACTAATTCAAGCACAAATAATTAACTCAACTTCCTTTTGGCCAAAACAAAGACGAGTATTCAGCTATAAACAAAGATTTGAAGGAAAAACATAGACAAATGCTGATTATTTGCTAAATTAGAGACCAATAAGTCTACTTCAACTCAAATGAACACCACATGATTTCGTGAAGGAAATAGTTAAATGACATTCAAACCTATAATTTGAATAGATATATTTCACCAACACAATGTTTTGACTCAAAATTATCTACCTTTGATTTTCTTGAGGAACCTACAACAATGCAATCACAATTACAATGACTTTGATTGAATAACGGCATTTGCAATGTAAGCTTGACATTGACGAATATTCATTAACTTTCATGAAAATCTAATATCTTCATTGACAATTTCAGCAGCATAGGTTTGATTTCAACTATCATTATTGTAAATTATGTGCTCAAGTCACTTGTTTATAAGTTCTTCAAGAGGCAGCTTTAAAGAAAAAAAACAGACAAAAATATTCCCAATAAAACTCTGCTTTAAAGCAACCCAATCCCTAGCTGTAGAAAAGAGGAAATCAAACTCTTTTAAAGCAAAGTACTGTTGAAACAATTTACAGAATAGCAACCTAATAATAAGATCAAATCCATCTCCTCTGGAAAAATAGAAACTTTTGCCATTTAAGTCATTTTGAAAATCTAAAATGACTTTGCTTGCAAACTTTGTCAAATCTCTTGGAGTCTCTAAAATATGGTGAATTTTTTTTAGAGCCTTGGAAAACCATTAAAACCGTATCCATGGATATGAATTTAATGATTGCTTCTAGAAAAGCAATTTTTTGAAAAAACAACCTGCCAAAAGAGCAACTTTCCAAAAATAGAAAGTTTGATTTTTGAGCTCCTCTCACCATTCCTCAAAAAAGTATAGTTGCTAAAATAGCAGTTTCTAAAAATAGAATTGTTCCAAAATTTGGATGGACTTTCTAAGTTTCTAGCAAACACTAAAGCCTCGACCGTGAGAGTATGCCTATTAGTTGAATTTGGAATTTTTTGCGCTTGGAGGAGTTTGTCATGGAAAAGCCAGTCAAAAAGTGCAACTTGTAGGATCTCTTGGATGGCAATGCCAGTTGGAAAGTGTGATTTATGGGAACTTTTGAATGGCAATGCTAGCTGGAAAGTGTGATTTGTGGGAACTTTTGGAGGGCATCCTTAACTAAAAGTGTGACTTGTGGGCTTTTAACCTTTGGTGTGGATCATTTAAGCCTTCTCCCATTTCTTTTGAGGCAGAGTTTCCATGTGACAATGCCATTCAAGATGTCTGCCCTTTAACTTGTCTTTTATCCCTTTTTGTATGTCAAACATTTTTCGCTTGACTGTTTGCCACTTTTTAATGACCTTGGCTGAACTCTTGCAGGAAAAGCCACCAAAAAGTGCACTCCTTATGATTTAAAACCCTATATCTGAGCCATCACAATTTTATAAGTCAATTGCCACTTTGATGATGGCTGGGCAGAACTTTATGTTGTCATTGCCACCCAAGAATGGCACGACTTAGACTTCCTTTTCTCCTTCTTTCATTAGGTGCACTTTCCCAGGCACTTTGCCACTTTTTTGACTGTTGGTGCAGACTCGTAATGTTTTTGACACTTAATGAAACATTAATGCAGTTTTATACTAGTTTTGCCATTAAAAATAAAATAAAAATGGTGCCACATTGTCTGATTTCTTCCTCTTTCTTGCCTTGCCTTATGTTGATATGTCACTAGAATGGAGTGCTGGTGGAGTTCTCTTTGACACTTGTCAATCTTGCATTCAGATTCAAAAGTTTGACATTCCATCCTTCTTTCTGTGCTGGAGCTGTTAAACTATCAGAATCTTTGTCATTTTTGTTTGGCACATCTCATTCTTGAGCAACCTTCAACCATTGTTAATCAACAAACTAGACCAAAAACTGACAACCTTGTGATTTAAATAGGAAGGAAAACTAGGTTGATATTGATTGACAAGATTGACATGGTTATTAACTACCAACTTGATTTAGGGCAAAGTTTTGTTGGGATACCAGCAACTATGATAGCTGTTGTAATTTGCTTGTTTTCATCACAGTGCATTGTTGAATGAATGTTTCAGCAATGGATACTTAAGCAGCACAATATAAATTGCCAGATATCGCTTTTGGCCTACTCCATGGTTGAAAGAAAAATATTATGGTGAGTACCACACCACTGTTTCTTTCCATAGGGGAAGTAGGAAGGTGCAAGCATATGGGAGACAATAAGAGTGAAGCCTTACCATATGAACTAAGAATCAAGAACTTGACACCAATAGTGGGATTACATCTTGAAGCTGTCAGCTAAGCAAGAAGAGACCAAAATTGGCATGGAAGTCACTCATGATACCAGAGTGTGTCAGCATAACCATGTTGGAACATTAAAGCCTGCAACTTCCAAGTTTAGAGGAATACTAAATACTAAGTACTGAATACCAAATAGGGGATAATTAAACACAGAGATAGTAGATACAATAATAATTATTTGTCAACATAATGATAAGGGTGAATAAATGTAATGTTCCAGTTTAAATAGTAGTCTTATTGGTGCTAGAACATGGTAGGATGGCCACGATGCAGTGAGTGCTCTGTGATGACCTAGATTTGCAAATCACTTTAATTTTATAACTTGAGATCCCTCCTATAGCTTGCAGGTCTGGTGCAATACCCACAACAATTGAAATGAATGCACATTAACTGGTTGACTCTTGGATGTTATATATGCTGAATTTACATTACATCAATAGATCATACATTGCATTTAGACTTCACTTTTATCACATTTACATAATATCCAAAATTTTCTTTAATTTTTTATTTCTCCAGGTTAAGAAATCACACAAATAAAAAAAAACCCTATACATGGAGCTGAAATGGTCCCTGTTGTACTCTATTGTTTCAGGAGACATTAGCTGGGTGAAGGAACTTCATGCTGAGTTTTTTAAAAATATGCAAGCAAATTAATTCCTAAAATTGGCTTCTGTCCTTTTGTTGTACTTAATATTTTGTAGCATAAGGAAGAATAACACTTGAAATGTGTCCATTCTGATTTTATGTGCAGGTATAATCTATTAGGCCTTGCAACAGGCATTGGGGATCAATTTTATAACTGTGTAGATAGTGATTCTCTTGTTGTAGCTCTTCTTGAAAACATTGAAGCGATGCAGTTCAGACACATCCGTCAGCTTATCCACTCTGTTTTAACTCCTTTTGTAAAAAATTGCCCTGCAATGTCTTGGGGAGTATGGTTAGGAAAATTCTTGCCTCGCTTGCTTGGGCATTGTCAGAAATCTCTATTTGATTCTTGGAGCAGCCTCATATCAAAAGGAAGAGCTAATGTGCCAGATTGTTGTGGTGATGGTTCTTCACCAGATTTAAAAGCAGAGGTTATGGAAGAAAAGATCCTTAGAGATTTGACTCGAGAGACTTGTGGTTTATTGGCAGCATTGGCTTCCCCTGGGGCCAATAAGAGTCTACCATCCAGTGAACAACTTGAACAACTTAACCGCATGGAATCATCTCCCCTAATCGACACTGAAAAGATTGCATCTGAGTCATTAATAGGGTATCTCCATTTTCTTTTTCTTCATTCAGTTGTCACTTCATTGTTGCTCTAGAATACCAGAATTGTTAAACTGATTCTCTTGCGAAGTCATTTAAGTTTGTATTTGCTTCTTTTAACTTATGAATCTGTTTAACATTGCAGTTTCTTATTTAAGCATAATGATGCAGCTGTTCCTGCACTCCAGATATGCTTAAACGCCTTCTCATGGCCTGATAGTGAAGCTGTGGCAAAAGTTGTTTTATTTTGTGGATCTGTTGTCATGTTTGCTGTTTCCATGAACAATTTTGAACTCCAGCAGTTTGTGGCAACAGATTTGTTTGAAGCAGTAATTCAAGGTTTAACTCTAGAGTCAAATGCAATGATCCATGCAGAGCTCATTAGTCTTTGTCGTGAAATTTTTATTCAACTCTCTAATAGACATCCTGCAAGACAAGTGAGTTCAAATTTTTACCTTAAATTCTATTTATTAGGTGTGGAATATTTCATGTAAGCATGCTATTGTGACAATGATGTGACATGCTGCAAGATTTGTGTGTTAGATATATCACATGCGATTCTTGTAATAATAATTTTACAATCCATAGTGATATTGATTTGATGCTAATATTTTTATCTCACTTGGTTGTTTGAATCAGTATTGTTTTTAATGGTTCAATATGCTCTCCGGAACACTCTATTAAACATTTTTGGTCATTTATTCACATTCTTTCTTTCTCATGTGAACATGAACCATATTATTTGAGAAAAGTTTCTGGATACTTCCCCTCCCTTACCTAGATATTTGTATCTGCATATTGGATATGGATACAACACTCCTAGATACAACATGGATATCATATCCAGGTGTGTCCATATACAACTTCATATTTGGGCCATATCCAACATTTTTGGATACGGTTCCCCACCAGCCGGTGCCTTGTCCAATTTAGTGCTATAGAAAACATTTAAACATTACAAAATAAATGAAACTTTAATAATAAATTGTTCATACACACACACACATCGCTAAAGATAAATATGATATGGAAAAATAAATATTATAAACTAAAAATATAAAAACCAAAATATATATAAATGGATATTTTGAGTGTTATGTCCTATAATCTTAAATGTATACATAATTGAGTATTTTTGTTTTTATAATTGCTGTATCCAGCTGTATCTGTATTAGGGGCTCTTAAAATTTTTACCTATCCATTTCAATACTGTACCCATTTCCATGCAATTCTGATTCTGGTAGATGGTAGGGATTCGGACGGATAAGAAAATTGTCATGGACTGAAGAATTTTTATATGACAGGTGCTTCTGTCAAAGTTTTCTGTTACACCAGATGCTTTGTCAGCTTTTGAAAATGCTTTGTTGAAGACATCTAGTGCAAAAGAGCAAAAACAACACATGAAAAGTTTGTTGTTGTCAGCAGCTGGTAGCCAATTGAAAGCTCTATTTGCTCAGAAGAATACAAAAGTTATTACCAATGTGACTTGTAAGTGTTTTGTCCCTCAAAATCAAGTGGTACTTGGCTTTCATAACTCTTTACAACAGGATTCATGATCTATCTTGAGATTTTAGGTTTAATTTCTGGAAAGCTAAATTTATTCATTTACTGTTTTACAAGAAAATTTTATGTTGCTACACTGAACTTGCATAGAATGGTGAAGAAAAGATTAGAAAAATTAGATCTGTGCATTATGTTTGACTTTTCTTCTTACATAGAATGGTTGGTGGTAAAATTAAGGAGATGTGAATCCTTGAAGTTGCACTATTCTGGTTTCTTCTTTCTGCAAATGAGATAAATGAGAAAATTGATATTTCAACAAGTAAAACTGTTTCTATCATGTGGTGGAATACTGTATGTTTCTTGTCAAAATTTTGGGTTTCTAAAGTTTATGATATTTTTCATTTCAATTTTGCTAGAATATAAGGCTTACCTTTGTAATCAAGTCACTATAGTGACTTAGTAGTGCATTAATGTTTATCTTGGACAAGTGTCATGTTTATGTATTGTCAGTTGCGTCTTCCAAATTCTATATATGGAGATGAACCTCTTTGTAATTCACACCCCAATATCCAGTAATGTTATATTGTGTTATTAGCTCTTTTCTCAATGTGGTACCAAAGTTAGACATCCTTGAGTCCAAGCCTGCTGTATGAAAAATAAGAGCATAAGTTTAAGTAGTCACAACTATTCTCACACACGAAACTTGGATTGCAAGCAATTGCATCATGTTTTTTAAGTTGTGTGGGAAGGTTTTCAGTAGTCAGAAAATCATGCAATTTTCAGCAGTCAAGAAATTGTGCTTGTGTTTGTTCAATGAAGAGGGTTGTGGGTTGCTATTACACAGTTGCAAACATGAAAACCAACCATTTTCGCGAGAAACTAGTTGCTGGGGCATGGGTGTACTAAAAAATCATGTGGTTTCTAGAATGTGTTAGGGTGCACTTTTTTGAGGTGAATATCCAGTTGTGATTTTTTAAAATATTATTCGCATGATTTTGAGTATCATTCTATGATGAAGATTTCATTTTTTTACCATGGATAGTGCATGGAGCCGGGTAATTTTTTTTAGAAGATTTAGTATTTTTTAAAAAATGTTTACAAGTGTTTGACACTATTTATTTTTTGGGGTTTATATGATTTCTAGGTGTCTCTTCAAGAAATGAAATTACATTAGACAAAAAATTTGGCGCCAACTTTCACAAGAAGAAAGTAAGAATCCAGATGCAAATAATGAACAAGAATTTGTGGGGTATAGTAAATGAGAATGAGAAATCACCTACAGACACAAATAATTTATTGGATTGATAGAGAAGAGATGATAGAGCCAAAGCCAATATTGGTCTTTTTCTCTTTGATTCCAAGTTGCATCATGTAGATCTAGAAAAATCATCCAAGAAAATTTGGGCTAATTTGAATAAATTGTTTGGAGCAAAAGCAGTTAATGCAATTTTTTATCTAAAGGTTTAGCTTTTCATATTCAAGATGGTTGACAGTCTCTATGTCTAACCACATAAGCAATTTGAGACCTATTTTTTGACAGTTAGCAGAAGTTAATGCTATGGTAGATGATGAAGACACCAAAGCCATTTTGTTAAACAACCTGCCTTATGTTGGAAATTGTTGTCATTGATGTCAAAGGTATTCGAAGGCCAATGGAAATTGTTGTCATTAATATTTGAAGGCCAAGAAGATTTGTATTTGGTGATGACAAATCGGAAGAAAATAGAATAAAAATATTTTGGTTCTTAGGGCCAACCCTTGCACTCATTGGCACACTCATTAATAAATAAATAAATTGCAAATAAGTTTATTTTATGAAGAGGCCGACTGCCCTTAGTGGAGTGCCCCATTTTTTGGGATTTAAATTTGAAAATAAAAAATATAATAAAATATAGGGGCCAACCCCTATTAGTGCACCCAAAGTAGAGGTGAAGGAGTGGATATAAAATAAGAGATTGCATTCATTATGAAGTGACATGTTGTTTGATGAATCACCCCCCTTGCTGAAGATATTTAAATAGATTGTGGAGTCCATTTGAAAGCAAACAATTCATTAAATACCATTCGTATAAGGAGCAGATTTAAAAGGCATATAAGTGCAGAATTTTGAAGACATATGAGTAGAATTATAAGAGACATATGAGCAGTTCTATAAGAGCTTTATGGCAGAATTTATGAAGGATCTTTGAAAATTCTAAAGGCAGATTTTGATGTAGTGAGCAGATTTATGAAGGTGAATTAGGGAAGATCTAAGAAGAAGTTTTCAAATAATTATCATCATGTTCATTTGGAGGTCGGTGCCTCCTAACCAAGGAGATTGAGAGGTTGGTGCCTCTCATTAGAAGAGATTGGTGTCTCTTGTTGAGTTGGTGCTCAGTTGTGGGGATTGGTGTCTATGAAAGAAGATTTGTAAAAGAAGTAGGTTGGTGCCTACAAGAAGATCTATATATAAGCAATACTTTGTCGTGGTTTTCTCCCGCAAGATTTTCCACATAAAGTGTGTGTTCGTCCCACGTTCTTAATTACTAGATCTTGCATGTGTGCTATTGCTATGGTTAATTAAGTTTTAAAAAGTTAAATATTGTTGTTATACTGATTCATCCCCCCTCTCAGTATAAGTTTATGCTCATCAATTGGTATTAGAGCCAGGTTCCTTCGAAGATAGTGTAACTGCTAGAAGGAAGATCCAAAGAGCACATATGGCCGATCAAGAAGGATATGGATTCTCATCAAATAGGGCACCATTGTTCAATGGAACAAATTATGCCTTTTGAAGCATAAGGATGAAAACCTATTTGAATGCTCTAGGGTTTGATATTTGGAAAATGGTTGAAAATTGCTATATAGCCCCTGTGACTCTCCCCTGACGGATCAAACTAGAAAGAGGGAAAGTGAAAAGAATGAGAAAGCCATGAATGCGATCTTGTGTGGATTATCCAAATTAGAGTTTGTAAAAGTAATGCATTGCAAATCAGCTAAGGACATGTGGGATAAGCTGAAGAATATCTATGAAGGGGATGATAAACTAAAAAAGGAAAAGCTTCAAACTTGTAGGAGACAATTTGAAAGCCTTAAGATGAAAGAAGAAGAAACCATCACCTCTTATTTACTTTGTGTTGATGAGATTGTGAATACAATAAAAGTTCTTGGTGAACCAATTGAAGAAGCCGTGATTGTGCAAAAGTTACTAAGGTCTTTACCTCTAAGATTTGATTCCAAGGTTTTGACCATTGAAGACATGAGATATCTAGACAAACTAACAAAGGATGAGATGCATGGGATTCTTACTGCCTATGAAATGAGGAATGAAGAAAAACCATCTGTAAGGGATGCAGCCTTAAAAGCATCAAAGAAGGGAAAGAATAAAGTGTATGAACCAAGTGATAGCGCAAACAATGAAACAAATAAAGAAGCTCACTTCATGAGAAAGCTAAAGAAATGATCCAGGAAGTACCAAGGTAAGTTACCATTTAAATGTTTTAATTGTGGTAGAATAGGTCATTTTGCTTCTAAGTGTCTGCAGGGTAAGAGTGAAAGCATCGATGATGAAGAGGATCGCTACATGAAGAAAGGAAGAAGATATCAACAAAAGAAGGGCTACAAACAAGGTCAACATTGAAAGGACTTCTGGAAGTACAAGAAGAGTCTTTATTCCAAGGAAGATAATAGCTCATTAGAGGAAAGTGACGAAGAATTTCTAATAGTTATAGAGAAGAAATACTCTTCAGGGCAATGGAAGCAAAGGATGACGAAGATGAAAAGAAAGAAGAAAAAGATTTAGAAGAAAATAATTTCACTTCAAAAATAAAAAATAAAAAAATTATCATTTAGGTCCTAACTAGGCGTCCCACCTTATAAGGCATAACAATAGACTTAAAAAATGATAGATAACCTCCCTTCTAGGTGCCACACAAGGAAGAACACTGTCCCTCGTTTAAAAACATCACCTTAATAGGCCAAGGGGTACACTTCATGAACCCATGCCCCCCCTCACTTAAGTCATAAAGCAACATTATAAAGCTTAAATGATAATAAATCAAATATTAATCTGATCACCTTTAGGACTCACCACTATTGTAAATAGAAAGCACTGCACTGAGCTTTTGGAGGAATTGAGCCAAGACTAGGTACTAAAAAAGAACTTACTAAAAATAGTAAATGAATCAAATCACCAATCTGACCCAAATCGGAGCCCAACTGGAACTTACTAAAAATAGCCATTGTTAGAAATAGCCATTTTGCTGGAAAGGACCTAGAAAAAACCCAAAAAATTCCACAAAAGCTCACTGGTAACATCAATTTACTCCTTTGAACATGCCGACACAAACCAAGAAAGTTAGCGCCAACTGCAACAGAAGGGAACCTGGAAAAGGGGACATTACAGTCCTCCCTTCCCAAAGATTGCTTGTCCTCAAGCAATGCCATCACAACCCCAAAATCATCAGATTGGTCCTGATGATCCAAATTGAAACCAAGTATGATCTCAGGGTCCTAAGTCAACCTAGGAGACTTGTAGCTCCATCTATTCAAAGCATTGTATTGTTGTGCAAGAGACCTCTTGAAAACTACTGGTAAGAAGAGCAATCAAATACTACAAAAACGCGGTCAACTCCTCAGAGAAATGCTCTCCACAATCGTGAACCTGTGGCATTGTACAAGTAAATTTAAGAAAGTTAATGCTAACTTTCTCATTTTGAGCTTCCTTCATTCCAAGATCATGGATATAACTGGAAAATAATCTGCTGTTCAAAACATAAGTGCAAGTCGATGAATTAATGTAATAACTAATTGGTGCCTGAACACTCATCCAACATCAAAACTGGTCATCCCTTTCATCTAAAGCCATAAATCAATCCTGATAAGGAAGGGGTTGAATGGACTGAAAATGTGTAAACTTGCAGCTATCCAAGTCTGAAATGGGTAACACATAGCTTGATTTTTGAAAAATTAGCACCTTAAAAGAAAAACAACTATTGCAACACAGAAAAACTTCAGCCAAAATGAAATTTTTGATCGTTCTCTTGGCTGGAAATGTTTCCCCAAGAGTCAACAATTCAATAATATACCAAATTTTGCTCAAAATCTCTCTCCAATCCATTTGTATGAACACAAATGGTCGTAAGACAATTGTGAAGAAAAGTAACAACAGCTTTCCTGTCACCCCTTTGATTTGGAACCTTCCATGGTATGCTTCTTCCATCATCTTTAATTCTCATCAATCTATGCCCACAATCCTGGGCCAGAAAATATCCCCTAAAGTGACTCCACCATGTTGGGGTTGCGCACAGTTCATTAGCTTGTGGGTCAAATCAATAGAAAGTTTGATAACATTTGAAGTCTCCACACTAGGGCTCACCACTCCATCATCATCTAAATCAGCACTCTTCTCCTTGTAGTGATCCATAAGGCCAACCCCCAAACCATAAGGGTCCAATCCAACATGAACCACCATAGGAAGAAAATCAACATAAGATTAAACGTTCTTCTATCACTTTGTCTTCATGCATCTCAAATAAAGGATTAGGGAATGATAGCTCTACTTTCATATCAAATACGGGATTATCATAAGTTTGGAAACTGTTTTCACCTTCCTGCTTGGGTTTTATTCCTTGATCATGATTGGATACTCCTTGCATTATTTTGCATGTAACAATATTGGATCCCTCTTTGGACATTCCTCTTAACACCACTTTCCTAACACCATCCTAAAATTTCAGCTCCATAGATTTTAAGTTCAAGGTGATCTCCCCTAAGAAACAAAGCCACTGAATACCCAAAACAAGATTTGCGCCTCTTGTATTTACAGCATAAAAGTCATCATTGACTTTGTAGTGGTTCAGTAGGATTCTCAATTGTCGAATCTTCCATACACAAGACATTATGTGACCATTAGTAGCCATGACTCTGAAACCTCCAAATTTCTTAGTTTTGAGCCCTCGTTGTGCTACAATGTCTTCATCAATGAAATTATGCGTAGCACTTGTATCAATAAGAGCAACAATTTGCTGCCCTTTCAACAAACCTCTAAGTTTGAATAAATCACTTCTTTGAAGATTAGAGAGCTTGACTAATGTGCCACTACTTTCCTTCACTTCCGCAAACTCTTCTTTTGAATCCTCTTCTTCACTCTCCTCTGTTTTAGCTTGCTGGTCTGAATTTTCTGATTTTGACCCATCAGTTGAATATGCCTCCAATTTACAATTCTTCCCCTTTTCCAAACACTTATGTATTTTTCTCAGAATTGTGCCAGGCAAGAATATGCATGCAAGAAATTAATAAGTTCTGAAGCAAAACACACAAATATATAAAACTAAAGAGCATATATGAAAGCTAGAAATTAAAGCTTTATTAATTTTGCATATCTTCTGAAAGCTTTACAAAGAAAAGATACCCGGAATGTAATTACATCTGATGCAAGCTTAATACTCTTGACTGCAAATTCTGGAAATGCAGACCAGCAATAAAGAAACTCATAAAATGCAATGCCCAGCCTAAACAATGAATTTCTCCACTTCAAATCTGTTAGGAAAGGGTGGCCATGTCTCAACCGACCCCATAGATGCTACTTTAAACCCCTAAAATGAAGCGCTTCCTTCAAGGATGAACACGCCCAGCAAGGAAGATGGTACAACTGCTGTATAAAGGTTTGGTACGACCACTTAAATGCTGGCAAAATTATTAATAATGGCAGCCTTAATGATTATTGAGGTCTGCAATGGATAAACCTTGAAATTCTTCAAACCCTAAGATGATTCTCCTCCAATAAGCACAGACTAAACCCTTGAACGAAGTCCACAATCAGGCAATAATTCAGCTAATAGTTTCACAGCCTCAAAATTGCATAAACATTGAAGAGTTTTTGTTCTCCAATGCTGAAAATGGCAGAAACCCTAGCTGGCTTCTTCTGCAAGCACGAACTCCAAAGACACAAGTTTATAATCTTCATAACATAATGAAATAAATTCCACTTGAAGCCTTTTTATAATCTCCTCAAGGAGGTCGACCTCTTAATTGCATTTTAATTGCTTTTGAAATCCACTTTTAGGTTTTTGATAAAAACTTTATAATATCTCCAACTTGGGCGCCCAAATCAATAATATAAAATAAATGTACTTTAAGTGATTTTAATTGAGGGTCATGGTCTCATTGGAAATAAAGTACACTTTTTGACTTTATAATTTAACTTTATATTATTTAATTATCATTAAAGTACCTTTAATAATAATTACTCATTAAACATTTAATATTTTTCCCATCCAACTGATTAAGAGGTCAACACTGCATCTGAGACCTATCCAGGTGCCTTACTAAATATAGTAACCCTTACTCCCCCGAAATGGTGACTTACTATAAATAGTAAGTATGAAGAACTGAGTCTAATGAAGGCCAAACCTGAACCGCACTAAGCTCTGAAAGAGAAAACACTTTGATCACTGCCAAGGACCCTCTAACCATTTGTATTAGCCTACGAGGTCCAGGAATAGGCTAAACCATTCAAAAACAAGGTCAGGCTAAAATGGGGACATTACAGTCCGCCCTCCCTGAACTTGCTTGTCCCCAAGCAATCTCAATTGCAAAGAAAACTCTGCCCCCCTACCTGGATCCCAAGGGAAGATTTGTGTAATGTCCCTGATGTCACCAATCAACTCTTGTAACACCAACACAAGAACAACTGTTTGAACCTGTTGAACCAAATCAATCTCGCCATCAGGTGTCGCAGGAGTAAGAGCCTCAAAAGGAAGCAACTCAAAAAGCGGACAACATTTGCTTCGTATCTTTGTGCAAGGCAAGCTGTCATACACACTATCTAGCACATGCACCATTGAATTGTGCATCTGAAATAGATCATGTACATGAGGGTCAAATGTAAAACTGTATGCACTCCTCACCATGTACACCTCAGAAAACTCCTCTACGAACCATGTCTGAAATCCCGATGCACTGGAAGGATCCCAAACACTACGGTCAATGCTCCTCTTAGGACTAGGGTCAAGAGAATGATCAACATCTATCTCAAAGAGTGGATTGTCATATGACAATGTGGCATCCGCCTCAAACAAGGGGTTGGTCACAAACTGAACCATACCTCCAAGTTGATCCCAATCAACTACCTCTGAACCCCTAGAGTACTGAATACCATTATGCCCAGTCTTCTACACAATCTCCTCCTCTTGAGCTAACTCCACTCTAATCCTCTTGCTCTTCTCACCAATGAGAGAGATAGAGTGGAAGCTCCCATCTGTAATCCCCCTCAACACATACCTCTTGCCATGTAACTCAAATCTCATCTCCATTTTAGGAAAGTTGAGGGTGAACACACCAATGTCCTAGAGCCATCTCATACCCAACACTATATCTATCCCACCCATGTTGATCACATAAAAGTCAGCCTGTAACTCATAATCATTCAACATAAGGGTGAGATTACAAATCCATCTAGTGCAAGTGAGGGTATAACCATCCACAACCCTAACTCTAAATCCAGCGAAGTCCTCTGTCTGGAGTCTACACCTGTTGACAAAACCCTCATCAATAATGTTATGTGTGGCTCCAATGTCAAGCATGGCAGTACATCGCTGTCCATCCACTGATCCCTTGAACCTGAATGAATAATCCTGTGTGCTAGCAGATAATGTCAACGGGGATAGATTGGCATTAGGCCCAAACTCTGTAGAGGTGTTTCCAGCCTCACTATGCTCTGAAACAGCTTGCTGGTCTGAAATTTCAAACTCAACATCCTCATAGTAAACCCATATTGTGCGGTTAGCTTTTCCCTTTGGCCTCAAAGGATAATCATGCTCTTTGCTATAGGGTTCCTTGCACCAATAACAAAGTTGTTTCCTTCTCCATTCATCACGCGTTGCATCATCAAGTTTTGTTGCTTCCTTTTTCTTTGTCTCTGCAACTAGTTGATGACTCTCTTTAGCAGTCAAGGTGTTTGTTTTTGGTAGAAATTGTTTTTTCGGAGCAACAAGCTCGATACTCCTTGCCTTCTTAATAGCACCATGCAGGAAAGGCAGGTCAAAGGCCTTAAGCCAACCTCTCAAAGGCTCCTGTTAACCCTTAGTGAACATAACCAAACGCCTCTCTGACAATCAAGGCACCATCATAGTGAGCCTCTAAAGCTCGCTAATGTAAGTATCCAAGCTGCCCACCTGTTTAAGCTGTGCCAGCTCTTTGAAGTACAACTCTGGATCTTTCTTATCAAAGCGCTCGATCAACCTATCTATGAACTCCTGGTAGGTGGTAATAAGATTATGCTGCAAGGTGATCATCCCATGATGCCACCAATCGTGAGCCAGTCCATCCAAGTGCAATGTGGCAAACTTAATTGCCTCGTCCTCGTGCATAGGTCTCAGCGACAAATAGTTGTTGAGCTTTTGCACCCACGATCTAGTTGAACACTCGTCACTACCATCAAAATGTGGCAAGACAACCTTGTTGACAACATGCTGGAAATCCCTATTAACCTGTGGTGTCTGTGGTGCTCTCTGCTCCTGTCTACCTCTGCCTCTAGGCCTCTGTAAATCCAAAAACTCTTGCACTGACAATGCCTATCTAATCTTAGGAGCTAAAGACATATACTCCCCATAAAGCCTAGTAACATCAATAGCTGAAAAGGCATGTGGTGACTGCACCTCTACCTACGGAATCTGCTGCTTTGGTGGATTTTCTCAAGGAATAAATGTAGGCTAACCGGGTCTAAGAATAGACCCAGTAGATGATAGATCATTATGAATTGGCATTCGAGTCTGCTCAACTCTAGGCTGATCTGCATGACCTGGTCCCAGAACGGACCATTATGGATCATTATGATTTTCTCGAGGAATAAATGTAGGCTGACTAGGTCTAAGAACGGACCCACTAGATGATGGATCATTATGAATTGGCGTTCGAGTCTGCTCAAATCTAGGCTGATCTGCATGACCTACCGACTATAGAAGTGGACTCTGCCTTAAAGCACCAACCAAATTTGTAACCATATCCATCAAATTCTCATGTCACCTCCTCAACTCTTCAGCAGGACTATGATGTCTATCACGTTCCCTGTCTCTAAAAACTTCTCTGTTATCTTGATGTGTCTCTATTTTTCGTTTCCCCATTGAACCTATTATGCTATCGTTGTCACTTGAGCTAGACCTGTGTATGCCCAAAATGCCTGAGACTGTATCACCCTCAGGAATTGGGGGTGGTTCCCAATGTCCCGTTCTTCCTCCTCTAGTATAAAACAAATTATCTCTGCTCATGAAATCTAACACTGCACAGGATGGCAGGATAACTGCTCTGATACCCCTGTAAGAACCCTACTGGTTCTAACCACTGGCAGCTGAGGTTTAAAATGATGTAATTTTGTTTGTTTTGAATGATTTTGCAATTTTTATGTATTTTTCTCAGAATTGTGACAGGAAAGAAATATGCATGCAAGAAATTAACAAGTTCTGAAGCAAAACATGCAAAGATATACAACTAAAAAGCATATATGAAAGTTGGAAATTAAAGCTTTATTAATTTTGCATAACTTCTGAAAGCTTTACAAAGAAAAGATACCCAGAATGTAAATACATCTGATGCAAGCTTAATACTCTTGACTGCAAATTCTGGAAATGCAAAACAACAATAAAGAAACTCTTAAAATGCAACGCCCAGCCTAAGCAATGAATTTCTCCACTTCAAATCTGTTAGGAAAGGGTGTCCACGTCTCAACCGACCCCATAGATGCAACTTTAAACCCCTAAAATGAAGAGCTCCCTTCAAGGATGAACATGCCCAACAAGCAAGATGGTACGGCTGTTGTATAAAGGTCTGGTACAGCCTCTTAAATGCTGGCTAAATTATTAATAATGGCAACCTTAATGATTATTCAGGTCTGCAATGGATAAACCTTGAAATTCTTCAAACCCTAAGATGATTCTTCTCCAATAAGCACAGAGTGAACCCCTGAATGAAGTCCACAATCAGGCAATAATTCAGTTGATAGTTTCACAGCCTCAAAATTGCATAAACACTGAAGAGATTTCGTTCTCCAATGCTGAAAATGGCAGAAACCCTAGTTGGCTTCTTCTCCAAGCACGAACTCCAAAGACACAAGTTTATAATCTTCATAACATAATGAAATAAATTCCACTTGATGCCTTTTTATAATCTCCTCAAGGAGGTCGACCTCTTAATTGCATTTTAATTGCTTTTGAAATCTACTTTTAGGTTTTTGATAAAAACATCATAATATCTCCAAACTTGGGCGCCCAAATCAATAATATAAAATAAATGTACTTTAAGTGATTTTAATTGAGGGTTATGGCCTCATCAAAAATAAAGTACACTTTTTGACTTTATAATTTAACTTTATATTATTTAATTATCATTAAAGTACCTTTAATGATAATTACTCATTAAACATTTAATATTTCGCCTATCCAAGTAATTAAGAGGTCAACACTGCATCTGAGACCTGTCCATGTGCTTTACTAAATATAGTCACCCTGACTCCCCTAAAATGGTGACTTACTATAAATAGTAATTATGAAGAACTGAGTCTAACGAAGGCCAAACCTGAACCCGCACTAAGCTCTGAAGGAGGAAACACTTTGATCATTGCCAAGAAGGACCCTTTAACCATCTGTATTAGCCTATGAGGGCCAGGAATAGGCTAAACCATTCAAAAACAAGATCAGGCTAAAATGGGGACATTACAGAAGAGGTGGGTTGAATGCCTTGATCCATCCCCTCAAGGGATCGAATAACCTATCTATAAAGAGAACAATGAGGCTCCTCTCGGATATGTTTGTTACCAAGACCGACAACCTCTAAAAATCAGCAACATAAGCATCCACCAAGCCCCATTGTTTCAATTGTAACAACTCCTTATAATGAAGTTTTGGATCCTTCTTATCAAACCTCTCTATGAGGCTCTCAGTAAATTTTGCATAAGATGTAATTTGAGCATGCCCCATTGTGATCATCCAATGATGCCACCACTCATGTGCAACTCCATCAAGTATATAGCAACATATTTTATGGATTCTTCTTCATGCATGGGGTTTAGATTGAAGTATGTGTCCACCTTTTGAACCCATGCTCTTGCTGAAGTCTTACTAGACCTATCAAAATGAGGAAGGCTAAGTTTCCCAACTTTCCTTTGCAAGTCATTATGATGCTTTCTATGGCCTCGTTGGGCATTTGCTTCATCCTGATATTCATATAATCTCAAAGAGATATGTCATGTTGAAATCCTGGGGCTGCATCAATCCAATCCTGTTTGAGTTGATCTTGCATTCTATTAGTGTGAGCTTGTGATCTTGTTGTGGTTCAACTCTAGGTGAGAAAACCAGCATGAGAGGTCTAGCCGCCACTGCCCTATGGTGCTGATTTGTTGCTCCACATTGACCCAAACCATCTCCTTGCCCATTATTGCCTCAGTTGTTGCCTCCCAAGCAAGCCCACCCCTCAGCCAACTATGCAAGCTGCTGATTGGTTTCTTGGGCATGTTTGGCTGCCATTTCTTGTCCCCTAACCACAACATTTAGAAGGAACATCATCTGATCTGGTTCTACATGGTCTCTATTCGCCCTTTCACCCCAATCATCCATATTTTCAGAGTTTTCTGAGTCTATAGAGTGAGTTTTGGAGTGTTCTTTCTGAAGGCCAATGCTCCCATAAATCCTCCTCTTGTTTCCTTAGCCTTTCAAGATATCTTCTTTCTTTGTCACTGATGCTCATAGAAGTTCATTGCCCACTGGTTGGCAGGATTAAGTTGAGCTCTGATAGCATTGTAATGAGCATCCCTGACTTTTTTTTTGGTTGTGTTTGTTTAAGAATAAGACGGAGGATGCAAAAATCCTTGGTTTCCAAGTTTCATTTAACATTTACATTGCATTCATTGTCAAGTAACATATCATTGTAATACATTACATATCATCAAACATTAGATGGTTTCAACTACGATAACAAGAGAGACACTTCACAATTAAAACTCAGATGAAGAGGTAAATTTGAGACCTGTTCACAGTCCTTAAAGTGCATCCTTTCAGTCATAGAATGAACAACATCATATGGCCAAAACTTATCACAAAGAGGCCAATACAAGAAGTAATCAATTTCTGGCTGTTCCTTCACATTAAACAGTCAAATACAATGTCAAGTCCACCAAAAAATGCAGATTACAGACTCCTTAAGCTGCAGATTAGAGCTCAGTCATGAAGACCCAAAACATAGGAAAGTGGCGCAGCTCCCTAGGAGGGCGATTTGATTTCTAAAATCAGAAGTTCACCAACAAATGCAAGTGAATAGTCACCATGGGGCACCCAGTAATGAGCTTTCCAATGAAATAATACCCAAAAAGAGTTTCTTACACACCACGGGAGATATGACCTGTTTGGTACCTACCAGCTACTCAGGAATAGCAAGTTTTATACCTCAGAAAATTATATCAGAACTCAGAAAATGAGGAAAGTCAGCTGCAAACTCACTCCAAAATGGAGTAAACCACCCACCAAGCCAAAACTTTGAAACCCAACTCAAAACACTGAATATAACTTCATATTTTCACCTCCAAAATTCACCAACTACCAAAAAACTTAGAAATGTGATGAACAACACTCCAACCAGCTAGGGTGGATATTTCACCACTGAAACCAGCAACCAAGAAGAGGGTTTTCATCCTCAAGCAGCAACATAGAAATCTTGAAACAATTCAGCACCATAACTTTATGTCATTTAAAGCTAAGATATCCAAATGGGAGCCTCAAACGAGAATTTATAGAGTGAGGAATAGATTATGGCAACTTTCATTTCATTTCCCTCCATTTCACCCTTTTGAAAGTAACATGAAATTATCCCAAGAGGGGCGTCCATCCTTTTGCCTCCAAAAATTTCACTTAAAAAATAAATAAATTATCATTTAAGTCCCAACTAGCCATCCCACCTTATGAGGCATTACTTTAGCCTTAAAAAAAATGGTAAATAGCCTCCCTATAGGTAGCACACAAGGAAGAACACTGGCCCTCTTTTAAAAACATCACCTTACGAGGCCAAGGGGTACAATTCATGAACCCATGCCCCCCTCAGTTAAGTTATAAAGCAATATTATAAAACTTAAGTGATAATAAATCAAATATGAATCTGATCACCATTAGGACTCACCACTGTCGTAAATAGAAAGCACTACACTAAGTTGCTGGATAGCAGCAAAAATCGTTTGGGGAAAAAATCGGCAAACCAAAAGTTCCGGAGTTTTTGAAAAAATAAGGAAAAAATCGGAAAAAAAATTGGATTTGGAAAAAAAACATAAAATATTGTAGAAAAAGAGACAAATACTACTATTTTTCGAAATTTAAGGTCATTTCCATAGCATAGAGATATAGAGAGCAAATAAAATAGAGATTTTAACCCATGAATTATAGAAAGCTTGCATGTTGTTTATCAAGTTTATGTTTGTTGAGCTTAAAGGCATCTGTTTCTTGCTTAGGTTGTGAACTAAAGATCGGTTGGAGCACCTCATACAATACATTAGTGTATATGTGAGATATGGAATCAATTGTAATGTAAAACCTTTGCAGAAATGACATCCGAGAAAAGTGGAAAAGGCTAGTGTATGGAGTCATAAATGATACAAGTGACCAAAAGCTTTGAGAAGGCAATGACATGAATGAAATAAAATGGAGGATGAAAAAGTAAGTGTGATAAAATAAAGGATTTGCTAAGGGTTAAAATCTTAGGCAGATACTCTTTAAATTTGTGCAAGCTTGAAATTAGAGACAGTGCATTACTAGCCCAAGAGAATGGTTAAAATCTCAGGTAGATACTCTTTAAAGTTGTGCAAGCTTGCAATCAAAGAATGGAGTTTGAATTCAGGGTAATGCACTATCTCTAATTTCAAGCTTGCAAAATGATGTCTTTGAATTACAGACATAATCTGCATGCTTGGCATAAAAATGGGTGCGGGATTGAAATCCTTCAAGAGCTATATTACAAGTTTTGAACATGAAGTGAAATTATTTTTAATATTCTCTATGTAAAGTAAAATACCTATAGGCTATGCAGGTTATAGATTTAGTATTAGACATTTACATACTTTCATTTCATTGTTGTAGTCATCATCAATGAGGAACCTCATCGTTTTTCATTTTGGAATAGTACAACCTTGGACATTTTGCAAGAGTTAGCTAAAAAACTAGACCAAAATATGATAACCCTGCAAGCTCAGAGGGGGAAGACTATAATTGATTTGACTTGACATTTAGATGATGATTAATCTATGACATAAAGAGAGACAAAGTAGTATGATCATTGATTTTTGTATAGGCACCACAAATGGTTTTTTTGGGGACCTTGGTACAAACTTGGGCCATGTGAGGACTTCAAAATCTCTGGGAAAAATTTGATCAATGTTTTATCTGAGGGCAATAGAGTCGAGCCTATCACCTAACATCTAAACAAATGATGAACTTAAAACGATACCATAAAGTTATTTACAATTTGGACTGATTTGGTGTAGCCTGCTCATTCTTTGTGTAGGTTTCATATGTACATTTTTGACTAACTTGGTCATCAAAGTTAGCTTATGAAGTTTTCTTGACATGAAGGTGGTAAATGCTATAACCATTTATAAGGTCACCTTACACAGGCATGACTAGTGAAAATGGCTGGAATTGCTTATTTTAATTAATGAAGAATCCCTTGCTTTATTTTACTGTGGTTTACTTTATTTTAGGGCATACTGACAAGATTGCAATCTTAAAGTTCAAAGCAGAAAGAAACTTTTCTATGCGTGTATGTAGGGCAAACTACAGAGTTAACGAAAGACACCCTTAACTTATCGTGACCCTGATTTATAGTAGAAAACATTCCAAATTTAGGGTTTTTAAATGTGAAAGTTGTTAGGGTGATTTATGGCGATTTTTTCGCAATTTTAACTCGAAAAAAATCGCGATTTTCAACGATTTTTTGCCAGACAACAATCTGCGAAAAATCCTAAAAAAATCAAGGAAAAAATCGGTAACCTTGAGGATATTTAAAAAATTGCAAATTTTTAAGGATTTTTGCTTCTATGGTATATTGCAATGTTATTGGGCATTGTTGTTTCACCCCTTGTACCCTGCAAATTCTGGTCTTGTTTGGGTCCATTACGAGTTCGGCCAAGGTCTTGTCAAGGCACCTTGTGTCCTCTATGGGTCCTTCACCAAGCAAAGGACCTTGGGGCCCCGAGCAGGACCCTAGCTGGACCCGGGAAGGACCCACGTAGGAGGACAAAACAAAGTGCAAAAAACATTTAAAAAACACAATTTTAACCTAATAGAGTGCAAAAACTGACTTATATTGCCTTGGCTGACCTAATCAAAACTCATTTTGCAAACTCAAAAGGGCAAAAACACCATTTTTTGCTTCCAAGCTGAAATATTGATTTTTGAAGGTTTTCTCTTTTTTCTCGAAGGTGAGAGCTACAAAGGAGTTCAACATATAGAAACAAGGCAGAAATAGTTGCACTAAGAAGATCTAACCATTGAAGGTGAGTGGAACTTTCCTTTTTTCTGAAGTTTTCAATAATTTTTTTGAAGATTTTTCATGTTTTTTTTGGTTTTTTAGTAAGTTTTGATTTTATTAAATAACTTTTTATGCAAAATAAGGGGTTACAATGCCCATTTTTTCTAAAATAAATTAGTTGTGTTGTTAATTTTTAATATTTTTTAATTTTAGGTTCATAACTTACACAGAATAGTTGGTAGTTCTGGTTAAGTTGGCATAGATGCAGAGAGTCAATTGAAATATGATTCATTCTCACTTCTTTGACAACATACGAAAATGATTCAACAAATTCTCAGTGGTGGGGTTTGTTTGGTGTTGTAGCCAATGTGGAACTACATATATGAGCTCTTACTTTCGAATGAAAGCTCATTTATGCGCTATTCCTTTACAAGGAATAAAAGTTTTCCCTGGGCCAAATAAAAAGGAGTTGTCAAAACACCAAATTTTGGCTTATATTAAAGAACAAGAGGAGGTTGACATGACATGCAAAAAATCAAAGTCTATGGCACATCCTCTTACTAAGAGAAGCTTGCAAAGACCTCCTAGTGGCTTATCACAATCAGGTGGCCCACATCCTTTCATGGAAATGGCACAATCTTCTGAAGGAGAAAATACTTCAGCTACATGAAAAAGAGGCCCATTGGAGAAAGCCTTTGAAAATAAAGCAAGGGAGATTGCAGATCAGAGCATTGCTCATTGCATTTATGGCAATGGGCTTCCTTTCAACATTGTTAGATCACCTTATTGGTGGTAAATGGTGACAACCCTTTCTAATACAACTTCTAATTATGTTACTCCTGGGTATGAAAAGATGCGAACCACATTATTGGTGAAGGAGAAATCTTCAGCAGAGGCAGCATTGAGAGTAATCAAGGATACATGGGTTGAAACAGGTGTGTCCATCATTTCTGAATGATGGAAAGATTGCAAAAATAGACCATTGATCAATGTTATAGCAATGCCCCTAAAGGAACGATGTTTTTTAACGTAGTTGATTGTGAAGGGAAAATAAAAGATGCAAGTTTTATTTCCAATATCCTCATACATGCCATTGAAATGGTGGGGTTTGAAAGTGTTGCCCAAGTCATAATGGACAATGCTAAAAATTGTGGGGCAGTGATGCAGAGCATCATGACGAACACCAACAACAACATCATTTCTTCAAGGGAATTTCAATCCCAATAGAACCAGGAGAAGATCAAATACAAAACACCAAAAATCTTTACTCTTCCACCAAAATCTTACACAATTCCACTTTGTTCTTCATTCTACAAATTTACAAACTTTAAGGCATCAAGTTAGTATTCCATTTTGACAAACCATACTCCAAATCATCATCATTATCAAGTTGATCAAAAATCAAACAAAACTCAAATCAGGACCTTTGAAGACAGTCCCTTCATGCACCATGCCCATTAGTGTCTCTACAAAATTTTAACAAGTTTCAATTCAACAACCCACATCATAACACACCAAGCAATCACCAACTTACTCATTCACCAAGTCAACACATTTTGCTTACCAATTACCAAATCTTCAGACATCTTTAATCTTAGTATCATGACAGATACAAATGAACCATACCTCTGTTCCTCAGACTGTCCTTTTTGCCATCAAGTCATCATTCAACACCATCAAGCATATTGAGAACACAACTCCTATACTGTCAACTCTGTCTTCTTACTTCATCCAAGCATAGAATCACCTGTAACATTGCTATTTGACAGAACAATCCACATATGCTGCTACACAACTCTGTTATATCAGGACTTCAATTGCATGTACTCAAATTTCTATTTTACACCAAGATTCCTCACTGTCGAAGTATCAAAACAACATATCTCATTTCTAGACACTATCCAGGCATCCATACATCCCTGACACCATCAATTAGACAACATTATCCCAAAACCAAACTCACAGTCACTGTTAGGACAGACTTCTATACTCTGAGCAGTCAAGGTACTACTTGTCAATGAGGCATTCATACCCTAGATTGGGTGTTTTCTCCAATCTAAGTTGAAACAACCCAAGTTATCTGCACCTTCATGAGTCTAATATAATGTACCACAACATGCTTAAAGCTTCAGATAGTTTGGTTTAAAGAAATTATCAGAACTGTGTCTTGTACGCTGGAAAAGGCTAGTAAAATAGGCCTGTTTTGCAAAGGAGTCACCCTTTTAACAACTTCAAATCACAAACCAACCATGAAAAGTCTTTAGTTGCACCATATAACACAGGATTCATTCATTTTCAAGAGTGGAAGAACTTAAAAACCCACTGTTCTATCAAACCCTTGATTCTAGGGTGAAAAGCACAAAAATCAGTGAGGGTTTCTTGTATAGGATACATGCAAACCTCAAAACCTCCGGCCAACAATTGAAACATGTCACAATACATCTGCAAAAGCATTTGGAATCATCTTCTAACCCATGCATATGATGTTCCTTCAAAACTCTATTTGAAACCTCCTTCTTCAAGTGGAAAACTCAGAAATTTTGTCTTGAATCAGCAATACAACTTCATATTCTTATTGCCCCTGCACTCATAAGTATATCTACACAACACAACTTACATAAAAACATCCTACTTATCCCATCCCACCTTCCTACTAGGTTTCCATCGGTGGGATGGGCCTTAATCTTTTAAATGACTCTCAAAACAATCTACAGACTGAAACTCAGAATCTGAGTTCAATTTACTTTATTACTGAATTTACAATTTCTATAACCTTCAAGAGTGAAAGAAGACTCTTTCTTTGATAAGAATCAAAGCTTAGAATGCTTGAATAACTATGCAAACCAAAAACAAGAAGAGAAAAGCTTTCCAAAATAACTGAACAGGGGTATTTTATTGATTTTTTATGAAAATGGAATACAAGATCTGCTTTTTCTCGCCATGTACATGTTTTTTATAGCTTTTTACATTCAAAAAGGCAACTTCCTATTCAACTTCCAACTGCCTAACTACTTCCTCCACCGAGTTTTCTCTTCCTATTCCTTGATTTCTTGATTTTTCTTATTTTATGCTCTTTTTGTTTGACATTTTTTTGTCAATATTGCATTATTTGCATTTTGTCCCACTTTTACAACCTAGTGACTCCTTTTATGACTTGATTACATTCAAATTATCCTTTACAAAGCATTGACACATGATTTTGACTTGAATTATTACAAAATTAACATATTGGCCTCTTAAAGGCATTTAGTGACCTGGGTGCTCCTGCACCAGGCAGTTGGGGCTATAGTGGAGGCTAGATATAGTCACATTTTTTGGACACCATGTGCTATCCACTGACTCAATTTGATAGTGCAAAAGATTGGCACACATATTGAGTGGGTCAAAACAATCTACGCAGAGGGCAAGGAGATCCAAATGTTTGTGACTAATCATCATATGTCACAAGCCATCTTCAGGACCTTCTCCAAGTTGGAGTTGTTGAAGGTAATTTAAATTAGATTTTTTAATATAATTTTTAATTTTTTAATTTTAAGTTTTCATTGTTGATTTGTGACATGTATTTTTATACCATGCTAGGTTGTTGAAACTTGATTTGCATCTCACACAATCATCTTAAGATGACTTGTGAAGGTGTGAGAGGCCTTGAGTTCTATAGTCATTGTTGGAAGGTCGGTGCCAATTGTCCAACACTTCCCTCTTGATTTGTGACATGGCTTAACTGCCTTTTGTGGATCTTGTATAAATCTAGTGTTTGTATCGGGCGTAAGCAAGTCGATCTTTTGGCACAACGACAAAGCCATTGCAACAAATGGTATTAGAGCAAGGTCACGGGTTTGAACCCCGGTGGTCATGTTGGGAGGGATTGTTGGAAGGTCGGTGCCTTCGTACCCTTGGTCGGTGCTAGTTGTCTAGTGTTGCCCTTTGGTTTTGTGACATGGCTTAACTGCCTCTCATGGATCTTATATAAATCTGGCATTTGTTTCAAGTGTTAACAGGTCAATCTTTTGGCGCAATGGCAAAGCCATTGCAACAATCATCAACAACTTGTGAAGTGTATGGAGGCATTCAAGCATAGAAAGAGCACAAAAAGTAAAAGCAATGATCTTAGATGATAAGTGGTGGGCTCGTGTGGAATATGTTTTAAATTTCACCGAGCCCATTGTGAGCATGATTAGGTATGCTGATACTGATCACCCATGTTTGGGTGAAATTTATGATGGCATGGATTCCATGGTGGAGAAAATAAGAACAATAATAGATGCCAAGGAACATGACCCAACAAAAACATTTTTCAAAATTGTGCAAAAGATTATTGTTGACCGTTGGAACAAGATGACCACCCCTTTACATGTCTTAGCATTTGCTTTGTGACCAAAGTATTATAGCAACAAGGTACTTTCATTGCCCAGGAGGGTGGCACCATATAGGGATGGGGAGGTTATTGTTGGCTATAAGGCTTCCTTTAGAAAGATATTTTTAGAGGAAGATATCCAAAGTATTGCCTTGAGCGAGCTTGGCTAATTCATATCTTCAAAACATCATGATGTTTCTGCTCTTCTAGACAATATAGGAAAAATGCTGATGAGTGGTGGTATGTACATGGTCAAGGCTCCAATTTCTTGCAGCCTCTTGCAATTAAAATACTCTCCCAAGTATGTATCTTTTTATTTATTTGTTTTTTTGTTTTTCATTCGATGCTATTTATGCTATATATTATTGGCAAGTAAAATTAAATACTAAATGTTGTATGCATACTCAACAAGTTGCAAGTTCTTCTTCAGCTGAACGGAATTGGAGTACATACTCCATTCACTCGGTCAAGCACAATCATTTGGGTGCAAAAAAAGCAAAGGATTTGGTCTTTGTACACTCCAACCTTCGTCTCTTCTCGCATAAGAAACTTGAATACAATGAGTGTGTGATAAAGAATTGGGATGTAGCCCCCGATTGTGCTGATTTAGATGCTATAGTTGCACAACTTGCCTTAGCTTCTATAGATGACGTTGAGGCAACTGCTGCATTTAACACACCTAGTGGGAGTGGCAATCCAATTGATACTGGTTCAAAGGAAATTGAACCAATTATGGACCACGACCTTGATGCTTTTGATGAAGAAGAATTTGAAGACTACTAATTTAAATATTAATTGTAATTTGAACTTTCAATGTGTAATGACATTTTAAGACTTGAGTATTTACAATTTTGCAAACTATGAATATGATTATATGAGGTATTTAAATATTCTTTTATTGGTAATTATGTTTAATAGTTTATCATTGTTCTTATAATTAAATTTATAATTTTGAACATGTTCATGTTTATATATATATATATATATATATATATATATATATATTCCCACACCATATCCGTATCTGAACCCGTACCCAAACTGGTAACTTAGGTAAATTGCAAGTAATATATGTTTTCTTGGACAACACTGTAAAGTCTTGGATCAAATTTGCATATAAATTTTTTCTACTTTCACCAACTTGTACCAATAAGCATCTCGTCAAACAACTGATGGAAGAATGAATTGAGTTTGCTTATGAACAACACTAATTTAGCATGGTAATTTCATTGTCCAAATTCACAAATGATATTGCCATATCATGTCCAATATCATTACATTCAACCATTCTCAAGAATTTGGGAATTTACACATAACTTAGTCACTATAAATCTGTTAACATTTTTATCATTCTAGAAATATACATAGGAATTGCATGAATGCACACCAAATTATGTATTTGATAATGCTTTCAGGTGAACTGGATTTAATAGAAAATATCCAAGTTACAAGTTTGGTTTTGGGTTCATGTTTAGGGTTCGAGGATCCGATTTGCTGATTGGGCAAAAAAAATTTTTGCGGTTGGGTTTGGTAATACAAAACATATAAAAATCAGAAATATATACATATTTGCAGCAGTAATTAAGTTCAGAATATACCACCATATTAATAATCAAATAACATAGCAAAAACACACCACCACTTTCATAATTATATTAAAATATTAGTGATACTCAAATGTCATGATATAGAATTATAAATTAAAGTTCAAACATAAAAATGTCAAGTGTTTACAATCAGCCATTATTGATCATTGATCAATTTGAATCATATGGGTCATCAAAAAAAAATCATCAGCAATAGCATCATTAGATGCTACATTTTGTGTAGAACAAAAAATAGCATCAATGGCACTCGCACAAGCATTGCCACTAGCACTGACACTACCACTCTTATGCTCGATAGTTGCTTCAGGCTCATAGTCATCATCAATATCAAGTGCAATTAAATGACTTGTGGAAGCATCCAAGTCAAGTTGCTCTGGCTCAATATCCCACCTCCTTGTGTCTCCTTTGTAGGAACTTTGCTTGTGTGTATGGAGGTGCAAGTTTGAATCCACATACACCAAGTCCTCCGCCCTTTTATGAATGTAGCCAATTGTGCTTTATTGAGTGGATGGAGTATGTGCTCCAATTCCTCTCAAAAGAAGATGAACTAGCAACCTATTAAGACCAAATTAATAGTTAAGAGTTACAAAACTTAAGTAAACAAAATTAAAATTAAAATTAATATTACAAAATATAAATTATAAAACTTAAATTTAAAAAATTAAAAGATAAAAGAATTTGACTATAAAACTTACTTGGGATAAAAAAATTATTGCAAGAGGTTGGAGGTGTGTGTATTCTTGGCCATGGAAGTGCCACCAACTATGAGCATCAACCTTGGACTTGTCTTGAAGAGCATCAAGACCAACACCACTGGAGCATGCAAAACTCATGAACTCAGCCCTCACCCGATTGCATTGGTCACTATCACTGAAGAGTCTACGAAGTGCTGCTTTGTATCCTTGAGCCACTTCAGCATCTCTATATGGAGCAACTCTTGATGAAGCATGAAGTATCTCAGTACTATAATATTTAGGACTCAATGCAAAAGAGAGAAGATGCAACAGAGTGGTCATTTTGTTCCATCTATCTACAATGATTTCATGTAGCTCTTTGAAGAATTTTTTTTTAGAATCTTCCTCTTTTGCATTGATGATGGTTTTCATCTTCTCAATCATTGGGTCGATACCATCATATACTTCGCCCAAACAAGGTCTATCCATGTCAGTGTAACGGATCATGCTCAATATGGGCTCAGTGAAATTGACGAGATACTCAACATGATCCTACCAACCATCATCTAGGATCCTTTGCTTAAACATATTTGCCTTTTCAGTGCTAGATTGCTTCCATATAGACCAATTGGGGCTGATGACCATATTACAGAGTGTCTCACGAACCTTCATAAGTCATCTCAACACAATTGTGTTGGAGGAAAAATAGGTCTCAACAACTTGTTTCAAAATCAAAATTAAAATTAAATATAATCTAAATTTTATAAAATCAAATTTTAAAATTAAAAGAAAATTAAAAATATTGAGAATTAACTTACCTTCAACAACTCCAATTTTGAGAAGTGTCTAAATATGCCTTGTATATGGTGGTTGGTGACAAATATTTAGATGTATTCGGCCTTAGCATACCCCCATTTGATCTACTCAATTTTGGTTCCAAATTTTTGTAGAATTAGATTGAGGGAGTGGACAGCACAAGGTGTCCAAAAAATGTGTGAATACTTCTCCTCAATCAATAACCCAACAGCCCTACAATTTTTTGCATTGTCAGTTACAACTTGCACAAAATTTTGATGGCCCACTTCTTCAATAGCTTGACAAAGGATGTTAGCAATAAATGGACCAGCCTTCACCTGTCCTTCACAATCACTTCTCTCAAAAACATTGCCCCTTTAGGGCACACGACAATAACATTGATCAATGGGCGATTTTTTGCATCTTTCCATCCATCAAAAACGATGGTCGCTCCTGTTTCGATCCACGAATCCCTTATGAGCTTCAAAGAGTCTGCTACATGTTTCACCTCTTTCTCCAATAAGGTGCAACGCACCTTCTCAAAACCTGGGCCCTTATAACCCTTTGGAGCCTCATTAATAGATTTCACCATTTTTTGCCAATATGGTGAACGAACAACGTTGAATGCCAATCCATTGGCATAGACACATCTTGCTATGTCTTGATCAACAATCTCTCTTGCCTCATTTTGAAATGAAGCTTCCAACAGTCCCTTAGATCTTTTATTTGTAAAGGGCACGGTTTTCTCTTGAGGGATGGACATAAATGGATGGCTATCTATAGGTGGAAAACAACAAGGCGGTGTAGGGGGCTTCATCAATTGAGATCCTTTCTTCAAAGGATGATTTGCTTTAAGATTGCTTGCTCTTTGGTTTGCTTTTTCTTGCTCAGCAATATATCCCAACATTATATTTTTTAGAATACCTTCGTTGTTTTCACCTGGACAAGTTTTGATACCTATTTCAAGGATCCCACACAAGTGCCCTTTCACTCGACTGAATGGGCTCGAATATTGAACATGGAAATGACTACAAATCCAAATATATGCTCCACCACCTGGAAGTTGTTAAACCATTTCTACATATTCCAAAGGGGAGAGTTTGGGTTTTTTTTGAAACGAGATTGGGTTGAGCCTGAGGAGGTACCGGTTGCCATTGTAATACAAAATACCTAAGGCACAACATATTGAAATTTTGGTATTGATTCATTGAAACTAAAAGAATTAATTTCAAAAAAATGAAAAAATTGAGCATGTGTTATAGACATTTAGAGGAATGAAAGCAAAACAAAAACTAAAAAGCAAAACAAAAGAGTTCATTTGTTAAAAAAGAAATTTAAAAAAATAATAAAAAAACCTAGCTCTTTTGAAGAAATCTTGGTCTACGATCTTCTTGGCAACAAAAGGACACTTGCAAGTGCTTAGGAATAGCACAACAACCAACTTCGAACAATCAACGATCAACCTTCAAGTCTATTCAAGCTTGTGTAAGAAAGAGAGAAAGTTCAGCAATGGAGGCAAAAAACCTTGTTTTTCATTAACAAGTTGTTAAATGAGTATCTTTTTACCTATTTCATGTGTTACAGGCAAATATTAGGGTTAGAGGGAATATATTAGTCTTTAGAAGTCAACAAAAAATAAAAAAAATAATTAAAAATTGCAAAATCAAGTTGAAAAAGTCCGACTAGGCGTGAAATTGACCCAAGTTCGAAAAAAACGGACCCTAACCGGACCCACGGTCAAGGTTTTGAACCTTGATTGGACCCACAGTCAAAAATCCAAACCCAAGTTGAATTTGTTTCGAACCAGACCTGTTTGGTGAACCTGTATCGAACCGAACTGGAGCCTGGCTTTAGACCGGGTGAACCGGTAACTTAGGAAAATATGGATACAGATTATATAAAATGTGTCTGACATGAAAATAGCTTTTTGTAGCTAAACAATGAATGTATTCTAAACATTGATATCAAAGTATTGTGTTTTACAACTTCTTCATGCGCTCCCTATGCAACATTATTTCTTGCCACATATATGTTTCCCTAAGTAGCGGCTAATATAGGGTGCAGTTCCTTAAAGTAGACATACGTGGCCAAGGAGGTGCACAAGTCTCTAGAACTATAGGCAGCAACTCTTTTAAGAGATGCGGTGGCTTCTTTGAAAAGTCTTCCCTCCACGTCATCTATACCAAGACCAAATTGTCTTGGCGCCCTCAAACACTGACTGTAGCTTCCTTTAAAGGTGATGGATTTATTATTGAAGGCTTCAATTGGAAAAAAGTAGAGTTATTAAGCCTTTTAAATATATTATATCATCCACAAGTTCCAGCAACTAGCTTGGCTTATAATAATTATATATTCCACCTAGGAATAAAAGCAGCATCTAGGAAATGAGGACTCAAGCAGCAATACAAATATTGGAGTGTTCCATGTATTCTTTAGCGCCTTCCTCAAAGGATACAGTGGTTAATATAAACCATGAATTCTCTTTCTTTTTGAAATCTGATGCAACTAATTCTACAGCTGTGATAGCAAGATATTACTACAGAATGGATATATTAATTCGAACCTCCTATAATCCAATACAAACTCACACAACATTCCTTGGGAAAACAAAATACTATTTATTAGTCAGCCTTTGGTTAGTAGAGTAGTACGGCTAGAACATTTAGAAATAATAATATTATAATCAAACCAGCTCACATTCTGAAAACCTTTCTCTTGAAAAGATCAACCAGATGCTCTGAAATTTCTATAAGTAAATACCAATATGCTGAAATTCATCGCTTAAAGAGACTTTACGAATTTCGATAATCTCTCTGACGAACACTGTGAGAAACTTGGATGATTCCTCCAACTTTGTCCAGCTAGGGTAGATTAGTCTCACTACCAAAACTAGATACCCGTAGGAATTTCCACTTAGGGTTTTAGATTCCGAAGATGATGCAGGAGCATCCAGGTCCACTGGCAATCAACATCAACAAAAAAAAAAAATTCGGTTTGGTTTTGTTGTTTTGCTTTTGGTTTTTTTTCTCTGGAGCAATTCAATTCAATTTTGGTAGTCATTGGCAAGGAGATGGAATGACGTTTCGTCATAGATTGACAAATGTCATATTTCGTTATGCATTTCGAGTTCCATATATAGACATTTTGTTGGAAATTCAAATGTTTTGAATAATCCGTTTTATCCAATATTGAAGGTGATTAAAAATAAATGAATCCTTTATTTGATCAAGAATGGACAAATTTGAAGAGGAAGCTAAAAAGTCACCTTGTTTTGAATTCAATCTATATTGTTGATATGAATGCCAAGGGTCACCGCTTTTCTGGAAATACATAAATTTCCAGAAGATGATGAGTGAGGGGGCAGCTGCAGTAGATAGGGGATTGAGGGACTATTGGGGTGGCATTAATGAATGTAAGGAAAAACCATTAATGATGCCATGCCAAGGAACTAAGTTCAGGCCTCAACGTAAAGAATGAAAATTGATTTAAAAGTCATGCGATTAAGACACGAGCAAAGAACATAATTTTGTTTTGCTCTGAGTTTCGACGTAGGGGAGATTCCACACTATAGAGTGGGAACAAGTCAATGCAGATTGAAACATGGAGAAGAATCAGGCACAGCAGGTTTCGATCAAGAAGTTGCTAATAGATACATAAGAGGAGAAATGCCACACGCAATCTTGAGGAATTAAAATGCAGTAAAGAATGGTGTAATATTAGAATAATTAAAATTATATCTATTTAATGGTCAATATTGTAGCATGCTGTATATATTAGATAGTTTCTATTTTTTGTTTTTGTTAACGATTGTTTTGTAATAGAAACATTGTTGCTGTAATTGTTACATATATAGTTCATTCTTTTAGTAAAAATTTATGCAAATACATCGAAACTTTCCTATTTCATGGTATTAGAGCTGAGGTTTGAAGTGGGAAAAATTTTCGTTTTTTCCTAGCGCGGATTTTGTCTGATTTTTTTCTTTCTCGACTCCTTGTGAATGAAAATCGTGGCTTTTCTTTTGCTTTTCGAGGGCATTTTGTGAAAATCGTGGTGCTCTTTCCATAAAAAATTCCTAGGTTTTTTGAGACTGACGTGTTTTTTTTTTCCTTTTTCTGGTCATGTTTTGTTTACAGGGTTATTTTCTGCGCGATTCTCTTCTCCTTTCTACCGTGCAATAAAAACCCCCTTTTGGGTGTTTTTTGTCTTCCTATATGCATTTTCTCATGATTTTTTGGTGGACGATGTTGTACCCCAAAATTAAAATTTTTGTTACACTTAGACATTTTGAAGAAATGAGTAAAAGTCTTGTTAAATCAGTCAAAAAGGTCAAAATTTGGGTGAGTATGTCTTGCATGAGGGGTTAAAACGCAAAATTTTCAAATTCTAACGATCTGGGTCTGCTCAGAGCAGCTTAACCTTCAAAACCCAGATCTCAGTTTTTCATGCCTAAATTTTAGGAAACCTGCTATTTTTAGAAATTTTCTAAAATTAGTAACTTTTTCTGGGTTTTTTTGGGTTTCTTTGGAAATGGATACTGGCAAAATTTTTCTAAAATAGAAAGTTTCTAAAAATAGAAAGTTGGTCCGTCAGGGTCCAAACTGATTTTGATTGGCTCTAAATACGTCCACATCAGGCTGGTTCAGTCGGAATCTCGAAATAGTCAGTTTTGTCCTAGTGGGTCTTTTCTGCTTTTTCAGAGGCATATCAGGAGCTCCGAGGTCATCAATGGAGGTCAGTCGACTGCCAGGTGTCAGATTCAACATTCAAAGCATTCGACAGAAGATGAGTTGGTGAGCAGTCACGAAAAACGAAGAATATTGTAAAAAGAAGAAAATTTTCTAACACTGGTGACTATGGGCGCCCCTGGTGAAAAAGGCGCCCATCTTTTTAGGGCACCAAATGTCAGAATTAGGGTTTGCGCCTCCAGTCAATGTTCAGTTCTCTGTCAGCTTCACAACGAATTCAACGGTGTAGTTATCAGATTACTCAGTCATCCGGAATTCAGCAACGAACAGGGGAGATCCGCACTGAAGTCAGAATGAGGAAAAGTTGAAAATATCAAAATTTGACTAAGTGTTGAGATTTTGGGCGCCCCTGGTGAAGAAGGGCACCCAGCTTTTTGAAGGGGCTAATTCAGTTTTTAGGGTTCAAGAATATGCTTGTTCTTTTCAGAGCTCAGCCAGCTTCGACGTGCCTGTCTCCGTCAGATCATCCGACTGCTCAATCTTCAGCAAATTTAGATCAAAGATGAACATACAGAACGAAGGTTTCAAACTCTGAAATTTGAAAATCAGTAAAAATGGCTAAGTCTGGTAAGAATGGGCACCCCTAGTGAAGAAGGGCGCCCAAGTTTTCAGGGGGTCAAACGAATGAATTCACAAAAGAGTGTCTAACGTGACCTCTTTGTAGTTGATCCAGCTTTCAAACGAGATGTCCAACACGCCTATCGGAGCTCGCAGTCGCGAGATACGAGGAGCCGAACGGAGGGTCCAACAAGAGTTGAATTTTAAAGTTCTGAAGCAAACACAGGAAAGTGAAAATTTGACTAAGTATGAATGAAATGGGCGCCCCCAGTCAAAAAAGGCGCCCAAGCTTTTAAGGGGTAAAAATTCACTTTTCGACAAAATCTCTCCCAGAAGACCCCTCATTCTTCGTCAGCTTCGTAACGAGCCCAACCATCAGTCAATCCGACGCCTAGAACTCCAAATCTGACGAGATCATCTGAAGAAGATTAAAGGTGATGAAAATGAAAATAATTCTAAGTCTGGTAAACATGGGCGCCCCTGGTGAAGAAGGGCGCCCAAACTTTTGAGCTCTAAGATGATGGAATTCACCAACGCAGTCTCCAGGATCATCTCGTTGATTTCAGCTAAGCTATCCAGTGGGCTTGTCAGCCAGTCAATCGGATCAGCGTAGCCCCGGGAACAGAGAATTCATTAGAAGATCAAAGGGAAATGAACTTGAAAATCATGAAAAAATGGCTAACACTGTGAAAGTTCAGAGCCCCTGGAGGAAATGGGCTCCCATGAATTTGAAGGTCAAAATGAAGTTTTTCGACAGAGGTGCCTCCAGAACAATCTTCTCAGAATCAGTTAGGCTCCGCGATGGATCTTTCAGCTCACCTGTCGGATCATTCTGCAAACGGGAAATCAGAGGCAAAGTAGGAGGTCAAAATGATGAAAAGTTGAAAATGTCAAAATTTTGGTTAACACTAGATGAAGTGGGCGCCCCTGGTGAAGAAGGGCGCCCAACTTCTCATGCCTTAGAGAATTTTTTTTGAGATTTTCAAAATGTTTCAAAATTGCGAAGTGAGGGAAGAT
>VDFB02392769.1:0-24437 GCA_007258455.2 Sequoia sempervirens | reverse complement strand
TGACATTCAGCCATAGCAACCCTAACATTAACATTTGTGACAGAAAAGCCCAATAAATCATCAATTTTTTTTGGGGTGAATCTAGTCAATCGTATGCTCCACGGAGTTTCGGGGACGGGGACGACAGGGTATGGCGGGATGAGTTTTCGGTATTTTTGGGTCATTTTTTATGGGACGACAGGGGATGACTGATAAAAAATAGGGAAAATTTGAAAAATATAGAGAAATTTCAAATGTTCATAGCATAACATTGATAAAACATTAATTCTAGACATTGTATAAGCTTAATACATATCATTAGACTAGAATTGAGATTTCACATGAGGTTCTATGAAAACAAATCAACAAAATTCAAATGCTTTTCATTATCAATGTGCATACATATCATATAAGAGTGATAATTATAACAAAAATGCCCAAAGGCTCCAAGTCTCAACTATGAAATGACATGATAAACATAAAACTAAGAAACTATATGGCTGTCCAGTGTCCCTGATCAGCAGAAGGTAGGTCTAAATCAGCATTGCCCTCGCCATCAGAGCTCGAGTCTAAGTTAGTGTTAGTGTCCATGTCAATAGAAGGGTCTACCTCAACCAATGGAACCCCAACCAATCCCTCTTGTGCATCCTCCTCAATCTGCATAGCATCTTTAGGATTAACATCCCAACGTAAGGTTGGAGTCTGACGATACTCAGTAGACTGGCGATCCTGTAGCCGCAAAGCACTGTGTACAACCACCAACTTCTCCGATCATCTAGAGGTAAGGTTGTTCCTCTTGATTGATTGGATGAAGCTATATGTGGACCAATTCCTCTCTGCAGTAGAGGAATTGGCAACCTGTGAAAGAAGATGAATGGAAAGTAATCTCAACTCTGGTGCATCCTTCCCATGCCACGTCCACCATCCAATAAGGTTGGTTTGAGCCAATGTAGCTCTATTCGTCCTCGCCTTTGGTTTGCCGAAGGTTGGACCACGAAGATTGGCAAATGCAAGCCACTGTGTGCGAAGTATAGTAGATTCCTTTGAAGAATACATTTTTGTAAGGGCCCTCATGAAGCCTTCTTTAACCTCTTCATCATGAGATGGAGGCACTCTCCCAAGTCTCGATGCATACCATTTGGGATTGAGAGCATAGGCTGCCATATGAAGCGGGGTGTTCATAATGTCCCACCATTGTGCACAATGGGCCTAAGGTGCTCCTCATAAAATCCCAAAGTAGGGTCCCTGCTATGAATTGCTTGCTTGATCTGTCCAAGCATACTATCAAAGGTCTCATAAATCTCTCCAAGGCTAGGAGAGTCAGTATCAGCATATCTAATCGCTTGCACAATAAGCTGGATGAAGGAGCAAACATATCTGCAAGTGTAAACAAGTTACAAAAATTAAAATCAGCAATAAATAATAAAATCAACAATAATAAAATTAAAAAATAATTCAAATAAATAATAAAATCAGCAATGCCAATTTTCTTACCTCATTGTGGACCACCAGTCATCATCAAAGATTTTTTGTTTCACACTTCTTCCCTCCGGTGTGCTTGACTCATGCCATCTACCCCACTCTACATTGACCACCATTAATTGTAGAGCCTCTTGGACCTCAATCGTCCTCTCCAATAAAATGAAGTAGCTGGCATATCTAGTCTCCACAGGCTTGAGGAATTCCTTCTTCGAAAATGTTCTAAATAAAGCAAGTGAAGTGTGATGGTTGCAAATGAACATTTGCACATCTCTAGCCTCTGCAACCACTGCCTTCACCCAATCTATCTTCCCAATGTCCTTCAAGGTATTGTTCAATGAATGCACACAACAAGGGGTCCAAAAAATGTGCTTATAAGCACTGTCCACCATCAATCCAACTAATTTACACACACAGGCTGAATCGGTCACTACCTGTACAACATTAGAGGCTCCAACCTCGTCTATGGCATCTCACAAAATCTAAAATTGGAAGGTTGCATCCTTCCTTTTGCCTGAACAATCTATAGCTCTAAGAAAATAAGAGCCTGTTGAACTAGCGACAATAAGATTGATGAGTGGCCGATGTTTGATATTAGTCCACCCATCCATGATTGTGGAGCAGCCATTTGTCAACCATGTTAGTCTCATATCCTCCATCAAAGCACTCACCTTGGAGTATTCTCTATCAAGAAGGGTGGTGCGTAGCTTAGTTTCTCCAGGTGGAACATTTGAGGGACTAGTAGCTATAATATTTTGCACATTTGTTTAAAATATGGTGAGCGTGAGACATGAAATGGTATGGCATTAGCATAAAAAAACTTAGCAATAGAGGAATCGGCCCCATCTCGTACTGTAATATTAAACATATCAGCAACATTCATACTTCTCTTCTTTCCCCTAGTAGAACCCTCCCCCACATGAGATTGAGAAGCAACATCCACTGATGTTGTAGGCATTCCCACACCAGGTTGCAAACTCTCCTTTGAAACCCCTTTACCTAATGCCTCCCCCTCCATATGCAATCTAGTTTCCCCAATTTTTTCATCTTGGGTTATTTTTCTACAACCTTTCACCCCTTGACCACCAATCCACAAAAGATGGCAATAAACTCTCGTATAGCTGCCCTTATATTGTTTGCCACACAAATGACACTCCCATACTCTACTATCCCCCAAATTTTTTTTCTTATCTTTATCAACTCTTGTTGCAAATTGTAGTAGAGGCTTTTTGGGGTTAAATGGGCCTTTTGACCATTTTTTGAGGGTTTCAGATGGACATTCAGATGGGATTAAACTTGCTGACCCTGCTCCACTCCCACTCTTTGAACACCCCCCAATGTTTGCCATACTTCTAGGTCTACTTCTTTGAGTTCTACTTCTCTCTTGCATTTGAATTTGAACATCCTCACTATCATTGCTGCTGCTCATGATTGTTTTTTATGAAATTTCTGATTTCAAAGAGCTGCAAGTTCAAACAATAAAAAAAAAACCCACAATGCCTTTCCTATGGGTTGAAAAACTTAAAAAAGCCTTGAAAAAATTAAAAACAAATTGCAAATACAAAAGAAAGATGAAAAACATACCTCTAATATGGTGGAAATGATGCCCTAAGCTCCTCTTCAACCTACTGTTCTCTCCTTCACTTCAAAATGCAAATGTAAAAATGAGTTGCTTTTTTTCATTTTAGGGCATATAATAGACTTAGGTTTAGTTAAGTGGCATGGGAGGGTCCTTGTGGGCCCGCCCATGTCTTTTTTTGCTTTTAAAAAACTGACTTTTTTTTATAAAAATGCGTTTAAAATGTTGTTGGGCTGTAGGGGACGGCTAGCCGTATCCGGTACAGTCGAGGGACGGCCTGGCCGTGCTAGGTATGGCTAACCGTCCCCTAAGTACCCTGCAACCTTGAAAAACGTACCCAAAACGTTTCCTTTTTTTTTTCTTGAAAGGGTACAGGTAGGGGACATTTCTTGGCCGTCCCTGCATCCCCGTACCATACCTGGTATGGGAAATGGGGTAAAAGGCTAGGGGATGCGTCCCCGTGGAGCATAGAGTCAATCAGATCCTATGATTTCCCTCGTATATTGATTATAAAATTTTGCATCTACGATAACAAGCTCAGGAGACTAAGGGGAGCTAGGGAATGCTGCGACTTCCAAAATAACAAAGGAATGGAAATTCCTAACGAGCATATCCTCCTTTAGGGATTTTGCTGTTAAATCCTTTCTTTAATTCCACATGCCCTATTTTGATGTCCTGAATGTTTGGTAAATCACTCTAAAGAAAAATAGGGGGTGGAACACAATGGGGTAAATAATTTTGGCTGCCTTAAGGGGCACTATTTTGTCAATCATTTATATAATAATCTCTACTTGGATTTTTGGCAAGATAACAAGCCAAACCCTTCCCTTTTGTAAACTGTGGTATTAAATTTCAAGAACACAAAAATAGAAATGAAATATGGGTAAAAATAACTTACTCAATATTATGAAGGGGAAAAGATCATTGAATCTGAAAATAAATACACCAAGAGGAAAGAAAAATCTGCCTTGCACAGATACCCTGGTACACACACTTCTTTGTGTACAAAATTTGAAAAATGGCAATAAATCTACCTCTATTCACCTTCCAATGGAGTTCTCTGTTTTACAGATGATAGGAAATGAACTTGCTAAAGAAATTCCTGACATCTCCAGCTCTAGATGCACAAGATTAATGAAAAACCAGCTCTTTAAAATCCCACTTTCTCTCCCTTTGGCATGGCACAGCTTATGGAATGAAAGAATGAATGTTTTGTTGTTTTAATGCCAAACAACCAATAGATGCATGCCATGTGCCTTTTGGCACAAAGTGCTAATTTGGCATGTGCGCACCTAAGGCTCTTTGGTGCATTTTTTCAAATGTAAATTTTTTTTCACTAAAAGTCATAATGGTGGAAAGGTGCACAAAATGGAAAATTTGGCAAAACATGTCAAAATCCAAATTTGCAGTTTTGTGCTTTTTTCCGCCAAAATGAATTTTCTCTTCTCATCTTTTTTAAAACTTCACTTTCAATTTAGCTTGACATGGTGCATTGGTGGAGTGTTTTTTGCACTTTGAGCCCAGGTTACTTTTTCCAAAATCTGTTTACACTAGCAGATCAGATTGAAAAAAACCCATTTCACCTGTAAATTTGTCAGTCCAATATATATATATATATATATATATTAATATAGCTTTTAGGCATGCCTAGTGGAGATTTCCACTTTTGTACACTTCCAGTTTTCAAGCCTATGCATCCTATATTGTCTTTCCTTTTTTATTACCTGCATTTTTATGATAATGAAGAGATTTTACGGTATTTAATCAGATTTAAACACATCCGGGTCACAAAAATGACATGGGTGACATTCCAAATGATCAAAACAGTGTAAACAGTACTAATCACAAGGGTGAATGAGGTCATTTCGGTGGGGGTACAGTGGACAGACTGCTGCACAGGCCAGCCTGTAACCTAACAATGCACAACACATGATGGTTGACAAGCAGGTAAGCTGGGATTTTGACACTCTGATCTACCCTCTCCAGGAAGGCCATGCCCAACGTTAAGACCCTATAAATTGTCACTGGGCTCTTAAGCAAGAACTGATGACACTTAGGTGAATGTGTTGCCCTATGATGCTACCACATACAAGATTGAACTAACAATCAATGCTTTGTACAACAAATTTCTTTTCTTTTACACTATCCTAAAATGATAGAGGAATTAGGGGTAAAAGTTGATTTATTTAAATGAATGTCTTAATGCAATATATGGGTGTCAACTTGCACTTAACTTGATGCATGCAATTCCAAACTTTGATGACGGATCAATTGAAAGCAACTCTATGTCAAGGTACCATGCCATCCATCTAACAGATGGGTGCTGAGAAGGGGCTCCCTTTAAGTTGTATTCTAACTGGTAGAATATTGGATTACATAGCATTCTCGAGAACTCTTCAAAACTCTTGACTTGTTTTGTAGAGGTATGGGAGGCATCTGTGCTGGACATATTAAACCCTTTTTCTGTAATGTCTTGTTTGTATTTGTTGAGATGAAGTAATTTGAGAAGAGCTCACATTTAATTTGATTATAGATACATGATGAATAACAAAACCTAGTTATTATTGGTTTTTGAGGCCACACCAACCATAAGATGCACATGTAAAGCATTCACTTCCTTTTCCTAATTAGAATCTAGGCATTTGCATTTCATATCATAAGAAAAACATTAAAAAATAATACCCTTTATTCTCTGTGTTCACGTCATTGGTGGAATGGAATGTGAACTTGCTGATCATGCTTATTGGTTGCATGAATTTCCAGAGACTGTTTTGAAGGATTGGTCTGTGTTGTATAAAATTCTAATTGATTTTGAACTCTTGCTAGTTGTCTTACCTATATGCACATTTGGCATCAATACATGTAGCTGAATTTGTCTGGTATAACTTGATAAATGCTCAATGATTCTAGTGGGAAAATTGTCCTTCAAATAGGATACTTTTAGAATGCTTTACATAGTGCTTGTGGTAAATCATGTGAAAGGACCAACTGCTCTGAATCCTACTGTATTCCACGTCACACCTTGTGGATGTGTATTTCAACAATTCCAAAAAAGCTTCGATAAATGCATTTTATCAGACTTCTTGAGAATAATATTTATGCAATCTCCCCATGATTTTGGTCTACAACCTTTGTATGCCTTTTTATTTTGGCCATTTCTGAAAGCAAAGTGCAAGTGAACTCTGCCCTTTTATTTGAAGTGATTAGAACATATATGTCCCTACTTCAAGTTCTTGTTGAGGTAAATTTACTGCCAGTTTTCATCTTTGTGAAGAATTTCTAAGCTATTAAGTATTAAGTAATGTTGTGCAAAATTGATGGAGAATTTCCTCGGCTTGATACTATGCTTATCCTAAATGGCTAGTTTGTTTCTTAAGCACTGGAAACCATACTAAAATCATAGATATGGACAGTCAGAAATATTAAAAACAATATTTTCATGGCAATCACTTTATGCATGGAAACAAACTTGTATTTGAGTTTGCTTGTTTGTTCTATCATGCACTCTAAATGGTGTATATTTGCTGAAGGGTTCTTGTTCACTGCAGGAATTTGATCCATTCCACTTGAGCATTGAGGGTGATAAGTTGCGGGGTCGTGGCACAACTGACTGTCTGGGTCATGTTGCCCTTATCACAGAGCTCATGCGACGACTAGGAGAAGTTAAGCCAAATTTGAAGTCTACTGTGGTGGCTGTTTTTATTGCAAATGAGGAAAATTCAACTGTGTCAGGCGTTGGTGTGGATGCACTTGCTAAACAAGGCTTGCTCAACAAGCTCAAGAACGGACCATTGTAAGTTAATTTGTCCTTTCTGTTCTAGTATCTTGCAATTTAAAAGTGTTTCCTCTACAAGCTAGTATTAGCATGTTTGATTCTTGCAGACAAAATGCTTTGTCTTTGAAAAGTTCCTATTAGAGATGCAATTTAAATGGTTCATTTCAGAAAGCATTCCTTTGAGGAGATATGCATGTAAACTAGGCTGGGATTTTTTCTGATGAGTTTGAGCCCTTATGTCTCGACTCTTGAGCTTTCTTAGGAGCAATATTGGGATTTTTTCTGATGAGTTGGAGCCCTTATGTCTCGACTCTTGAGCTTTCTTAGGAGCAATATTTTTTGTGTCAAGATTATTTTATGTCATGAGCTTTCTCAAGAGCAATCTCTTTGGGTGGACTCTTATAGAGAGAATAATGTGGTGCCTTTAAGGCATTTGCTAGTGTTTCTTCAAGTTTCTAGGACAGAAACTCTAGGATGCACTTTTGGGTATGGCAAAAATCTTCCTGAAATTTGGAGGAGATGGCTACTAAAATAAATTAAACAAACTTAAAGAGGCTAAAATTTCAAAAGCAAACACAATGTGTTGAATTTGCAACAATCCTCCTCCTCCTTTGGGCTTCTCTGGGCTTTTTAGGATTTCTTAGCATTTTGTTCCTTAATAAGTTAACCTCTTTTATTCTTATGCACTAAGTGGTGCAGTCTGTCCGGTCCTAAAACAAACACATCCCTCTGAGTTCCCAAGACCCCAAGATGTTGGGGACATCACCTGGACTGTCGGGGACACGTCTTTGTCAAACACTCATTTGCTAAGCACCCATTTTTTTATATTTTGTATTTTGAAATAGATGCATAGGTGTTCTTTTACATGCTATTTCTTAGTGTTATTCACATTCAATGACAATCATAAGCCAATCGTTAACTCAGAAAAATTTACTTGTTTTAAACTAAATTGTAAAGAAAAATAGAATGCATACACCGAAAAGGGAGATTGATAATAGAATCACAGATTATAATTTTAATGCTTATGATGGCAATAAGCAACAATGGTATCATCCATATATATACTAATTTGTTGACCTATAATATACTTTTCTATGGGACAAACATGTCAATTCAATTTGGGATCATTCAATCCTATTGTAGGTCTTCTCAATGCCAAATACTGCCATACAAACATCCCACCTCTTAGAATTTTCTCAACTCATTTCCTCCTAACTGGTTTGCAAATCGTTGATGATGTATCTACCTTCAACAAATCTTGTACAGCAGATGCTATCTTTGGTGATATCTTTTTTACTCATTTTACTAAAATTTTGGCCAGGATCTTACAAGGAACATTCAATAAACTGAGTTAAAAGATTTAGTTTGTTTCTTTTTTCTCTTTTAGAAATGGATTTATTTTTCATTCCTTAACATCACGTTCCTTGTGTTGGAGTTTAAATTCGCACCTCTGGAATGCGTATTTGAAACGGACAGCTATGAACAAATAAACTGCTCTTCAAATTAGGAGGGGAAGCTCCCTCTTGCTGGACATAGTGATCCAAGAGCTGAGATTTTCTGTTTGAACTTCAACTACGACTAACTTAAGCTAAAGACGTTTCTAACTTCTCAAGTAATAAGCAAAGCAAGAGAAACTAGAAATGAACGAGATTGATTTCTGACAAAATACTTCAATAAACTCTCTCTCAACAAACATTTACACACTTCAATGCAGCGAAACCAAGATCATAAAGTAGAACATAAATAATGGAATTGAGATTTTAGACTGTTGCAAGTGAGGTTTGCGGATTTTGGAGCATTCAACTTTGAATAAAAGTTTATTTCGATAGCTGAATGTACCGTGCCGCACAGTTTGCAAATTTTTGTTCTGCAACAATAGAAAACAGCAACGCTACTAACTCCCTTTGTCAGCTTTAAAGAGGCTCAACAATTCTGCTATCACAACACAATTGGAAACAACACTTGAATAACAAATAGAAGGCACAATAGGCTCACGCTTTTGTTATCATCACATAGCATACAGGTTCACTGAGCAAAGGCTCTATTTGAGTAGACAAGGCAGGAGTAGGGAACCCTAAAATCTCCTTGTTAATCTAGGGTCGTCAAGCATGCTTTTATTTACTAAATCTAGAAAGAAGATAACATCTAACACCTAAGAAAGTAAGTGCCGGAAACGCCAACTATTACATCTTATCTTCTTTCTCTTCTCAAAGAATGGATGAGAATCATTCCAAGAATAGAAAGAAAGCGGGAAAGAAAGCTTCTAGAAGAAAGCTGCTTTAAAGCTCGATCACATCCACTAGAAAATTAGAAACTGTGTCCCGGTTCGGTGCATCTATGCCATCAATAGCAAAACACCACTTTTCTAGAATATCTTCACCATCTACAACAGACCTAAGGAAATCTCTAACCTCATTGGCCGCCTTTTCAAACTTTGCTGACATCATGGGAAGTGTGACTTGGGAGAGTCTTTTAGAGGTTTTTCTTTCATCCACCTCTATGCAATCTTCTTACTATATTTATCTTTGTGCATTCCCCATATCCTTTCACATTCACCCTTTGAGAGAGTCACGCTTTCAGGCCATGGGGGAATGGAAAAGCACTTCTCGATCATATCAGGCTTTAGACTGCAAATCAATCTACCATCTACTGACTGGATCTCCCTTGTAGCCGAGTTGTAATGCTTGATGCAAGCGATTACAAACTCAAGACTCTGAACTGATATAGGAATCGACGCTGCTGCGAGGAGTCCAGAGTGTCCTAGGTTCCTGATTGAGGTGTTGCCTGTGCTCTCCAAAGCGTGTAGATCAAACACCGGCTTGATGTGATGCAAGTCTGTCTCAGCTGTTTTGATGTAATCATGGTAGAGGGCTGATTCAATCTTGAAAACACATTGGAGAGGTAATCTACTTTCCTCGAAAACTTGAAGAACGATCAGAACTCGCCTATGTTCGTGTATTAAAGCTTGAGAACTTCTATTTTAAATGCTATTTTTCTTGCTCCAACTAATATTAAATTTTGAAAATTATTCTCAGATATCGGATTTGCTCGTGATTGCCAAGCAGTTATCAACCTAGATCGTCTGCTTGAAAAATTTGAATTTTCTCTCGAAAAGCAAAGAACCCTAATTTCTTCAATTTTTCCCCGAAAAGCTAGCACTGGTTTGTCTTAATATGATTAGAAATCTTAATTCCGCTTGATTAGATTTTATGGTAAAATCTTGATGGCTGATCGAAAAAGCAGCCAACCCTAGAATTTGAAATTTTCCTAAAAAAACTGTAATATGGGTTTTCTTCAGAGGACTGATTGGAGAGGACCCAGATGATTGAAAACTGAATGCATTGATGATTTCGCTGATATGCAAAATAAAAGCAGCTGCTGCAACTTGATGAAGTTCTTTGAAAATTTCTTTAGAAGGTTGAAGTGAAAAGACCCAGATGACTGAAAACTGAAAACCTTGGCCTTCTTCTTGAAAAGTTTGATCTTCTGGATAAAAACTTGAAAAAGCAAGGGTTTATGCTTGCTGATCTGAAAAATTTGATGAAAAAAAACCAGCAAATATGAGTTCTTGTATCATGAAAATTCTTCAAACTTGCTGCTCCAACTTTCTCCTCTGAATGCTACCTGCAAAAATAATAAAAATTACATGAAAGAGAGGTGTTAAATAGACTTAGGGTTTTGTTTTTGCTTTGCTTTCTTTTGCTTTTATTTCCAAAACCCTAAAATCTCAGCTTCTTTGAACTTGGACGCCATCTTTCACTTGCAATTTTGAAAACTTTGAAAATCTCGAAAATTTCTCTAAGGCATGAGAAGATGGGCACCCTTCTTCACGAGGGGCACCCACTTTAAGCAGAGTTAGTCAAATTTCTGATATTTTCAACTTTTCACCATTTTGTCCCCCTACTTCGCCTCTGATTTCCGGTTTGCAAATTGATCTGACAGTCGAGTTGAAAGATCCATCACGTAGCCTGACTGATTCTGAGAAGGTTGTTCTAGAGGCGCTTCTGGCTAAAAACTTGATCTCGACCTTTGAATTCACGGGAGCCTTTTCCTTCTAGGGGCGCCCATTTTATCCAGAGTTAGCCATTTTTATGATCTTCAAATTTCTTCATTGACTCCTCTTCTACAGATGATCTCGTCGAATCTGGTGGCTCGGGCATCGGATTGACTACCTGTTATGCTCATCGCAAAGCTGACGAGAGATTAGGAGGGGTCTTCTGGGATGAACTTCGTTAATCAATGAATTTAAGTCCCTCAAAAGCTTTGGCGCCCATCTTGGCTGGGGGCGCCCGTGTTCACCATACTTAGTTTATTTTTCACTTTTTTTTCTGTTTGCTTCAGAACTTTGATTTTTAGCTCTCGTTTCACCCTGCTTTCAGCTCCTCGTATCTGGTGATTGCGAACTCTGATCGACGTGCTGGATACCTCATTGGAAAGTCAAATCAACTGTGAGGAGATCATGTTAGAGACACTTCTGAAAATTCTTCTATTTGAGCCCTTGAAAACTTGGGCGCCCCTCTTCTCCTGGGGCGCCCACTTTATCCAGACTTAGCCATTTTTAGATCTAACTTCAGCTTCAAGTTCAAACCTTCATTCTGCACCCTCGACTTCGATCTGAATTTGCGGGAGGATGACCAGTCAGATGATCTGCTGGAGACAGGCGTGTCGAAGCCGGCTGAATACTGGAAAGATTGAGCACATTTTCCAACCTTGATTGCTGGATCAGGTACTTCAAAAAGCTGGGCGCCCTTCTTCACCAGGGGCGCCCACTTTATCCAGACTTAGTCAAATTTTGATAATTTGCATTTTCTCTTGTTCTGATATCAGTGTGGATACCCCCGTTCAGCGTTGAATTCCGGATGACTGGATAATCTGTTGATTGCACCATCGGACTCGCTGCGGAGCTGGCAGAGAACTGAGCAACTTCAACTTAGAGCTCAAACCCTAATTCCGTCATCTAGTGCCCTAAAAAGATGGGCGCCCTTCTTCACCTAGGGCGCCCAAGTCTGGCAGTGTTAGAAAATTTTCACCACTTTTTCTTGTTCTTCTTCGTTTCTCGTGAAAGCTCATGAACTCACCTTTTGTCGTATGTTTTGAATGTTGAATCTGACGCCTGGCAGCTGACTGTCCTCCATTGATGACCTCGGAGCTCCTGATATGCTTCTGAAAAAGCAGAATAGACCCAGTAGGGCAAAACTGATTATTTTGAGATTCTGACTGCACCAGCCTGATATGGACGTATTTTGAGCCAATCAAATCAATTTGGACTTATCGACCAACTGGGCTTTAGAAAGTTTTACAAGATTCATTTCCAAAGAAACCTGTAAAAGCCCAAAAGTTACTAAATTTAGAAAAATTTCTAAAAAATAGCAGTTTTCCTAAAAAGTAGGATGAAAAACTGCTGAACTACTCGGGACGCGTTTCCCCCCAAAATGTGACCCGTTTCAGAAACGGGGACGTCCCGGGGACGGGGGGACGGGTACTTGGCGTCCCCCGCCGTCCCGCCACCGCCACCAAAGCGCCGCCGGAGACGGGGAGACGTGGAGACGTCTCCAAGTCTCCTGGGGAGACGTCTAGGAGTTTCTCGGGAGACTGGGAAACGCCTAGCCGTCTCCCGTGTTGAGACGCATCTATGGACGCATAAAACAAATTTTAACTTAAAATTTTAGTTTATTTTTATTTCCTTGTTGCCCTAAGTTGGCGTGGGCCCCACCCCTTCCTCTAAAACAACACAAAACAATGTTTTCATTAAGATTTGATCATTTCAATCACATTCAAAGACTGATTTTTTTTTGCAGCCAGCTGAAGAAGAAGAAAAACAGTGAAGAAGTCTGATTGAAGGGGTGAAAATAAAGATTGCAAGTGTGATAGGAGTGAGAAGGAGCAAGAAGAAGAGGAGGAAGAGGATTCTACTTCATTTTGGAGAGATTTTTCAAGCACAAGGTAGGGTTTTTGAAGTTTTTTTCAAATTTCTTGTTGTTTTTCAAGTTTTTGTTTTAAAATTTATTTTCTTAGTTTAAAGTTAAACTTGTTTTCTTTTTTTCTTATTCATCTCAAAGACTCAAATTCAGATTTGATGTTGAATCTTGAGAGCAAAATAATGAAGATGATTGAATCATTCATCATTTTGCCCTCAAGATTCAACATCAATTTTTTTATTTTAAAATTTTAATATTAAAGTTTAAACTTTAAAGTTAAACTGTTAAACTTAAAGTTAAAAGACTTAAAGTGTAAACAGCTTGCTTTTTTAATTTTTTTTCCTCAGATCCTTTCTATTTCTCAAATACTATTAGTTATTAGTTATTACTTATTTATATTGCTTATAGAGCTTGCTTTTTTTTCCTCATATCCTTTCTATTTCTCAAATCCTTTTTATTTTCTAATTTCTATTTGCAAACTGCAAAGTAAAATTTCAAATTTGTTAACTTATTTCAATTTTCATTGTTCAATGTTCATTGTTTCAATTTGTTAAAGTAGGCTGATTTTATTTTAATTTTGTGAATGCAGTGTCACTTTCACGATGAGCACCGAAGACATGAGTGGGGATGACATGGAAATTCACTCTCATAGTGAACATGATTCAGATTTTGAACCTGAGAATGAGGGGGAGGACCATGGGGCTGATCCTGCAGCCCAATCTAGTTCCTTGGCGAGTGCAGCAGCTAGTACAGGTTGCCCTTCAGAAACCTTGGCAGAGTTTGCTAGGGGTCATTTTGATCCAAAGTCTCCTCTGAAACAGTTTGCTACAAGAATACAAAGCACATCAAGTTCAGGTGGGGGAACAAGGAAGTGGAAGTGCAACATTTGTCATATGGAATGGTTTGGTAGCATGACTCGAGTGAATGCACACTTTCTTTTTTGGACAGGAAAAGGTGTGGAGCCTTGTAAGTTTTTGAAGGAGGCTAAAAATATAAAGTATAGAATGGAGTTTAACAAGCTTTGGGGCATTCCAGAGGACACAAATATTTCAGTCCCTACTACTTTGACTGGTAGGGCAGCCCTTCAGCAAATCCAGCATGCATCAGTGCCACATACTTTTCAGACGGGAGGAATGATGTTTGGAACTTCATCCACTTCCACTTCTAGTGTCGCTAGGGGGACAGCCACAGGGAAACGCAAGTTGCAGACATCACAAAGTAACCCCATAGCTAATATGTTTAATGTGCAGTTGAGAGATGAGATAGATGAATCCATTGGCAAGTTCTTTTTTGCCAATGGAATTCCATTTCATGTTACACGGTCTCCTTATTATAGGGAGATGATGGCTATGGTGGCTAAGGGAGGAACATCATATGTGCCACCAGGTGAGACAAAAATGAGGACCTCGATCTTGGATAAGTGCTATTCCAAGATCAATATTTTGATGGAGAAGATGAAGGCATGTTGGGTGGCATCTGGGTGCAGTATAGTTATGGATGGGTGGACGGACATTAGCCATCGTCCACTCATCAACATCATGGTCACATGTGCAGAGGGCCCATACTTCCTTAGAGCAGTTGATTGTACAGGGCATCGCAAAGATGCTGATTTTCAGTTTCATCTCCTCAGGGAGGCTATTGAGGAGGTTGGGCCACAAAATGTGGTCCAAGTAGTCACAGATGCAGCCCATGTGTGTAAAGCAACAGGGAAACTCATTGAGGCAGCCTATAGACATATTTGGTGGACCCCATGTTGTGTGCATGCCATGAACAATGCACTCAAGGACATGGGGAAGATTGATTGGATTAGAGGAGTGGTCACTGATGCGAGAGATGTGCAGATGTTTATCTGCAACCACCACACTTCCCATGCACTCTTCAGGACCTTCGCGAAGAAGGAGTTCTTGAAACCAGTGGAGACCCGATATGCATCATATTTCATTCTCTTGGAGAGAATGATTGAGTTGCAAGAGGCATTGCAAGTCATGGTTATGACTAATGAGTGGAATAGGTGGGCCGAGGCCAAGACAGCACAGGGGAGAAGGGTGAAGGAGATAGTGAAGAGTGATGTGTTTTGGACTGATGCGAAATACATTGTCTCCATCATTTCTCCAGTATTCCAGGTTATCAGATATGGGGATGGGGATGCACCTAACCTTGGAGAGGTGTATGAGTGCATTGACTCTATGCTTGACCAGATGAGGGCTGCTGTGCAAGTGAAGGACCCCTCTCTAGCATTCTACAATGAGCACATCCGGCCAATCATTCAGCGCAGATGGGACAAGTTGAACACTCCTTTGCATATGGCTGCCTTTGCCTTGAATCCTAAGTGGTACATGGCTAGACCAGGTAGAGTGACACCGATTCAGGATGATGAGGTGAAGGCAGGTTTCTTTAGGTGCATAGAGAAGATGTATGATTCTACAGATGCCAGCACAATTCGCACTGAGTGGACCAAGTTTGCCACTCTTAGAGGCTATTCAGATGCAGCAAAGGTGGATATAGTTTCTATGGCACAGGAGGACCCACTTTTGTGGTGGAATTGTCATGGTTCAAAATCTTTGACCACCACTCTAGCTATTCGTCTGCTATCCCAAGTTTCCAGTTCTTCAGCTGCTGAGAGGAACTGGTCTACATATAGCTTCATCCACTCTCTTAAGAGGAATAGACTTACCTCTAAGAGAGCAGAGAAGCTTGTGGCTGTACACAGTGCTTTGCATCTCATGGACCGCAAGACAATTGTGTACAAGGAGAGTCCAGCAGCACGATGGGATGTGGAGCCAGAGGAGCCTTCACAGATTGATGAGGATGATCCTACCACTTCAGATGCAGGGCTGGTTGGTGTGAGCTTGAGGGATCTTGACCATGTGGAGTCCAGCAGTTCCAGTGATGGGGAGTTTGGAGATGATTAGAGGCCTCCATTCACTACATTTTGAGTTTCGACATTTTGGCATTTTGTCTTTTCAGTTTTCATTTTGTAATGCTACTTATTGTAATGAACTAATGATGAATCATGTAATCAATTAATCATCTTTATAGACTTTGTCATATCATCAATGTTATTCATATTTGGGCCTTTGGCGATATAATAGAAATCTCCAATTTGACAATTCAAATATCTTCGTATTTAGATTTAGTATTTCAAATTTTGCCATGTTATAAATTTACTAATTTCCTATAGTTTCATTTGAAATGTAATTCTTATACTGCTATACTATTATACATCTTTTCAAAACTAGTTTTTCAAGTACTATAAGTATATGTATAACTATATCAGCGCCACCCCCCCGCCACCCCCCCGCCGCCGTCCCCCCGCCGTCTCCCTGCCGTCCCCAAACTAAGGCCCTTTGTCCCCCCGTCTCTCGCTTCGCCCCCGTGCCCGTGAATGACCGTGGAAAACGAAGTTCGGTTTGTAGATTAAATTTGCCCGAGCGCATCTTATCGCCGATTTTGAAAATTTTTGCTTTAACCCTCATGCAAGACTTGCACACCCAAATTTTGACTAATTTATCAAGACTTTTACTTATTTCTTCAAAATATCTAAGTGTAACAAAAATTTTAATTTTGGAGTACAACACCTTGTCAACTTCAATTGCACTATAACAGATATAAGAGACTTATAGCAAACTGAATTGCTTGGTTACTTGCAAATGCTACTTGACCAATTAATATAGAGTAAGCGGAAATATAGAACAACAGTAATAAAACATATCAATTACTCAACACTGCACAAAATATGTCTTGTATTCTTCATTCATCAGATAGGCAATAAGTACATCATACAAAATATGTGCGGTCCGCAACTACAAGTGAAACATGAATTATAGAGTTGGTCGATGTTGGTTGAGGACACCAACTATCGGCAACTACCCAGTGCAACTAACTAGTGGTCAGGGACTAATTCCAATTACACATTAATTAATTTTTGCTGATTACAATATTATTTATTTATTTATCTATTGCTGACTACATCAGCTGCCCAAAAAAGAAAGTCGTCTTCTAGACAACTGACAACCAAAATTGGAAGACAACTATACATTGTACTAGTTCTAGTGAGAAGATGGGTGAGGAGACATCCTTGGAGCTGGGTGGATGGAGGAGGTTGGAGCAAATGTCAGCGAGCGTAACTCTTGTAGCCTATGAATCTCCTCCGTACGCATCCTCAACTGGTGCTCATCCATGATCTCCCACGGGCTCTCTTGCTTCCTTCAACATCTGTGCAGCGTCCATCACTTGTTGTTTTTCTTGGTCAGCTTCTTTGGCCTTTTTTTCCAACTTGGCTTCCATGGTCGTCACTCTCTGCTGAGTCTCCTCCACCTGTATCATCTTGGCCTCTTGGCCTCTACGGTCAATACTCTGGCTTGCTCATTAGCGGTGAGTTGTGTCTGTTGAGCTAGCTGATCCTAGAATTTTTGTGTATGCTCGGATAACTCTTTTTGTATCTTCTGCACCAATTGCAGAGCCTTAATCTTTTCTTGTATAGCATCGTCTATGGATGTCATCTGTCACTTCAGCCTATAGAATACATCCCTGAAGGAAGCCTCTATACCGAATAGAGCTGAAATCAAATGACCATCTCTCCCTCCTACTGAAGGCCTCGTTGGATGCCAGGCCGTCAACATCACCGAAGTCTCAACTCCAAGCCATCCTTTGGAAGTGAAACAACGAGTGAATTCGCCCTCGCACTCCGTCTATATGAACGCCAATATTCGCTGCACCTCCCTTGCCACCAATAGAGATTGACCTATGTCCAACCATTTGGATGTCTCCCATTTCTTGCATCATTGCTGCCATTGTTTGAAGTTCTTGAATGTACCACTGAATTGTCCCAAGAGGGTCTGTCTCATCCGGTTTGGCTATCTCAATAATCAGCCCTTCAAATCCACTCAACTCATCCTCCTCATCTTCGCCCGATGGGTTGGGCGATGCTCTCTTTGCAGCCAAAGGTGGCTTAGGCATCTAAGATGGTCCCCCACTCTCCTGAGTGTGCATGATACCCGGTGGGTGTGCTTGTGAAGAATCTGGTTTTGCACCCTTAGCCACCATGGTTGTCGGATCTTGCTCCAAACCCTCGGCCATAACTCTTGAAGGACTTGGTGAGGGGAAGGCTGGAACTTGTAGTGGTAATCCGAGCATATCCAACCACTTGTCTATCTGTATAACATTGGTCTGTGTAGGAATATCCCCTGGTAATGTATCTGGCGGTATAGAAATTGTTTTTGATGGTGCTAGTAGTGCCGTTGGCGATGCAATGACTGTGTCTCGCAGTACTGGCGGTGGGCCTAGCGGTCTTGGCAATGGGCCTGACGGTCTTGATGGTCCTGGTAGTGCACTTGGCGGTCCTAACAATGCACCTGGCGATGGTGGCGTTACCTCTGGTGGTGCTGGCAATGTTAGTGGTGGTGCAACTGGCGATGCTAACATTGCTATCATTGGCAATGCTGGTAGTGTGCCTGGTAGTATGAAAGTGGCTAGCTATAGTGGTGGTATTCTTGTAGCTGTCATTGGTACAACTTTGTCTATGTCCATCTTTGGTAGTGATTGCACATCGGCTGCCAGTGATACCTCTTCCTTTGTCGGTGGTGTGGTGGCCGATGTGGAGGAGGACAACTCTATTGGCGAATCCTCTTCTGGACTATCGCCCGATGCCTCTCTCTATTTTCTCTTCTTTCTTGGTTGAGTCGTCTCTTTTTTCCTCATTGCCTGTACATCTAGAGTGGTCTAGTAGAATGCTATTGGCAGTGATGGGTCCATTTGAGCCATCGGTTGAAACTTACCCCACTTGTTGGCGGGGACTTGAGTGCGAATAGCATCTAGTAGAATTGCAATGGCATGTTGCGTCATGTAAAACGCTTTATGCTTCTGTGCCAAGAATTCTCTGATCCTCTTGGATAGTAATCTCGACTAGATGTATACTTTCCCTATGCTTAGGCCGATCGTGTAGTCGATCATCCATATTGACACATCGGAAGCTCTGCTTGCTCTAGTCAATTTGCACTTCATTAAGTCCATTATGCATTTCCATTCAAGTGTGGCCAAGAAATTCTTCCTCAAACCCCGATTACCAGTGCTCCATATGGTGTCCTCTTGCTAGGTTAAGTCGGGTCTGCAAACTCTCTTAACCGATGCTTCCTTGTGCTGCTGTGTGAATTTCCCAATTGGCTTGCACATTGTGGTACCTGTGGCCAATATGGTGAACACCCTTTGAAAGTTTGTTGGCCAAAACGAAATAGTTACCGTGCAACCCCTATAGTCGATGACTGATTTGTGGTAATGTCTACAATAATTTGTCACCATCGCCTTTAGGAAGGGTTCAAACTCTCGAGATTTGAAGAAGGGAAGCTGCACAACTTTATCCACTTGTGCATGTTTGAGAGCTATCTTCAGGACATTGTTGTCTTAGTTATTTTGCCACCAATTTCTACACTTGCTACTGTCCCATGTGAGCGCATCCACTCTTGTCTCAACATCTTTTTTGCCTTTGTTTGGTTTGGTTGAAGCAATGTGTGGCCTATAATGTGTGATTTTCTTCCCCTTGCTGCTGCTTGCGTCAATGGCTGAAGGAAGTATTTGACAATGAGCTCCCAGACTTAGATTAAATAGACAATGCTTTTGCCGAAAGCAGTTACAACAACTGAATTTATAAACTCGCCAACTCCATATACTGACTGGCCGCTATACTCTCCAATGTCTGTTTTGCACCAATTTAATCCTCCACCGTACCGTACTCCCAAATTTCTCTTGTCGTATAATGAAGGCAATCTCTTTGTCAATGTTCTACTCACGCCATACGAAATCCTTTACATCCTTTGCTGTACGTCGTACGACATCGTTCCTTTGCATAGTGCAATACTTTCTCTCCTATTTCCGCTGTACAGTCTTAAGCTGGAAGTGTTGTACGATGCATCAATGTCATTGTACCATCACCTTCCGTGCATGTACGATGTCCTCTTCTCGTGTTCGCCTGTTCATTGTATGTTGTATGGTTTGCAACAATATAGCCATACGTTGTACGACCTGTGTACTACCTTTCGTACCTGGTCACCGTACGATGGTGTCGAGACTTTGTATTACGAGGGTGCAGAGATTGTGTCGTACGAGGGTGCAAAGATTTTGCTGTAAGAGGATGCCAAGACTTTTCCATATGGTGGTTTGCGATTCCCTTCTATGTGTCATCAATCTTCCCTAGGGCCGTACGATGTATGGTTGTATGCTTTGCTTTTGTTGCGTGGTGCAGTGAATGTCTCTTGTTTGCCTTCCAGGTCGTTCCCTTATATTTCCTTCTTCCCAATGAATTCTTCCTTGTTGCTACCACTTTTTATAACCTCCTTTTTGCTGTACGACTTTGATCAGTGCCATCCGTACTTTTAATACTTTAATTTTTTCTTCATTACTTTAGTAATTCTTAATTTTTTATTTCCCTGCCTTATTTTAATATTTTTTCTTGTTTGATTTTTTCAATTTTCAACTCCATCGATTTAATTTTTTCGCTTTTTAATTTTTTTTAATTTTCTTCATCGTCAAATTTTCTTTTCTGGGTTTTCATTTCATCATGCCTTCTTACCTTCACCTCTGATGCGTACTGCCATTTACAAGAAAAAGGAGGTCTTTTATAACTCTTCTTCACAACATGTTTCGAGATATTCTAAGTCAAAGATTTTATCTACGAGAGGAGGGGCTCTAGTACTTTTGTACGTCGATGTATTGTCTTCTGTATTGTTGGTACCATGTAACATTTCCTCCCTCGATCGTTGGTGGATCCGCTGGATAGGTATTACCCACCATAGTCTGTTCAAGGTTGAGGTCAACAGTGTGGGGGGGGGGGGTTCCAAATTATGTTCCTTGGCATATTTGATTACTTCTTCATTGTGTCCAGATTGTTGGGCGATGAACATATCTTCCACCATTATTAAGGCCTTCAAGCATAGTCCTTCCTCTTGATATTTGTCCAAGTAATATCGGTCCCAATCCTCGTTCTCCAAGTCATCTTCATTCTCGGCTACTTTTTTCTTTCATTCCTTCTCAACTTCTTCGTCAATTTTGTAGGCCACGTACCCTCTTCTTTCTCCTTCGTAGGGTGCATATAGCTTCCAGTGGCCCCATACTTTCTTCCACAGTGCCGATGTTCCAAACAGAGCATTTGTTAGATGTTTATGTATTTGTGGCATTGCAATTCCCTCTACTGGTTTCTCTTGCATGATTTTCTGATCTCCTTCCTTTGTCCAATCTTCTTCCATTGTAAACTGGTTCCTATTTATTTCCTAGTCCTCTTCTTCCATGGCTCCAATGTTGCTTGTGGTCCAATCTTATTTTGTTGCGTATCCCATCATATTTATCCCAATTGGTGCTTCCTTTCTTTCCTTGTACAATTTCAATTTTGATCCGTTGATGGAATCTTGTAGCAGGGTTCTGTTTAAGTTTTTGAGTTAATGGCTCCATTTTCGCCAACTTCTCTGATTTTAAATGGTCTAAGCCATCTTACCTTGAATTTAATGGGCTTCAATTCGTAACAGCCATTATATTTGAGAACCAACTGCACTAGCTGAAAGTTTTCTTGTCGGAGGTGTTTGTTGTGCCAATACTTCCTTCTCTTCTACATCACCTCTGTGGCCCATTGTGTGAGTACTCTCTTCTCATCCAATTTGTTCAACTGAAACAACCGTTCCTTCCAACTCTTTGTGTCGCCTATTCAATTCTCGACAACAATCCTCAGACTAGGCACTGTGTACTTGTTGATGCATGTTTTATGACACAACAAACATTCTAGAATAAAGTGTCCAAGGATGGTGTATTCTCTCTTGAAAAACTGCCTTATACGCTAAGATTGCTGAAAAGATTGTACGACAATTCCAATGTTTAGGGTGGTCAAATCTTGACAATGGAATCAGCTCAATGGACGTTGTGTATTTGCTGGTTATGACAAGGGGACTTACGCTTAACAAACTACTCTAAGGTTAACGCTTTATATTTTTTTTGGATTTTCTGCTTTGACGATCATAAAAAAAAGGAAAAGGATAGGGTTAAAGGAGTTCTACTCTACTTCAACGAAATCAAGAGACAATAAAGACTAAGTGAAACTAACAACTAAACTTTGTTTCGCCACGCAAAATAAGGTAACATGTCAACTACGCAAAGCAAGTGCAATCTTCAAAGGTTTGTGCTTAAGATTATATTTTGAACAATACCATCAATCGAACAATATCACTCCAAATACACGTCAAGGCATCCACATCATGAGTTCAGATTAGCTTTTCGCATCAAATGAACATCATTCATCCAAATAAAGCATGAACAAATAATTTCACCAAATCTTTATAATCAATCTATCATTCATTCAACTACTTCTATTGAATCTATGAGGAAAGAGAATATGCAACCATGCAACCACTTGATAACAAAGGAATTCAAAGCAAATCATGCCATTAGAGCTTTATTATCATAAGTAGCCATTAACAACAATCCCATAGAACTCTCTCCCAATTATTCTAATCTCTCTTATTCTAGCTCTCTAATCTAACCCTTTCTTCTAATCTTCTAATGCCTCTAATAACTTCTAATCTTTTTTCTAATGAAAATGAGAGAATGGGAGTGTTAATGATAACATACAGCTTCGTTTGAATACTCCAGCTTGATAAATTAAATGATAGCCATAAGGCTATCTAATTTATATGTATGGCTCGAATTTATTAAAGAGATAAAGAGACACGTCTTCATCCAAGGCCGACCTTCCTTCATCATTGGCGCGAATTCACATGAGGACGACTTATCATTGATTGGTCTCATTTATTTTGAGATATATATTCTTTACTTGGCCGACTTGCTTTATAGAAAGTGGTGCCTCTTCAAATTGTATATATAGGAGATCACTTATCATTCTGTAATCATCAAGTTCAAATTATTTCAGTCAAGTGCGAATTTCCTTAAGAACAGGTTGCGAATCTATACAAGGGCAAAATTAGTTATCAAAGAAGTGCAGATTATTATCAGTCATTGCATCTGTGTTAGGTGCTGAAGGATGGCCTTGTAATTGGCCTCATTGTAAAGAGATTTGTTGTTGACATTTATATATATAAGTGTGATCTTTGTTGCTGGGTTTTTCTCCCTCAAGAGGAGGGTTTTCCCAGGGTATCTGCTGTGTTATTGTCTGATTTTGAATTAATTTTTTGTGCATATAATCTGATCTTTAAAATTTACATGGTATCAGAGCCCGGTTTGAGAGGATCGTGATCAGATTATTTCTAATCAGCAATACCCTAGTTGTTCATCTATCTACATTAGTCAAAATGGTGAACGGTTTGAAGATCGAGGATAGACTCCAGGGTGCATCCAACTTCGCATCATGGAGGTTTAGGATCATGCTTACCTTGCGTGAAAATGACTTGGGTGAGTTTGTAGAGTCCAGCATTCCTGAACCTGAGGAGGAAGAAGCGAAGTTACAATGGGTGAAGAAAGATGTTAAAGCAATGAAGATATTGGTTGATTCTGTCAAGGATCATATTGTGCCTATCGTCTCTAAGTTGAAGACAGCGAGAGATATGTTCAAAACATTGGAAGAGATGTACGAAATCAACAATACCAGTCGGGCACTTGCACTGAAGCAACAACTTCATCATGTGAAGATGGCGAAAGGTGAATCAGTGATTGCATACTTTATGAGGATTGCAGATTTGAGAGATCAGCTCTTGACAATAGGGCATATGGTTGATGACAAAGACCTGACTATGCTTGCTCTCAATGGTCTACCTTTGTCTTGGGAATCTTACATTCAGGGAATCAGTGCAAGATCGAAATTGCCTAAGTTTGATCGCCTAAGATCTGATTGCATTCAAGAAGAATCAAGGTTGGTGGCAAGAGGTGTTGGTCAAAGTTCAAAGAATGAAGACATTCATGTTCTTGCCTCCCATGCATCAAAGAAGAAAGGAAAAGATGGAAGGAAAGGATTCTTCAAGAGGAATTGGGACAAGGGAAATGATGATGCACCTCCATTTAAGAAGAAGAGGGATATGTCCAAGATTCAATGTTTTAGGTGTGACAAGTTTGGGCACTTCACCAAGTATTGTCCAACTATACCTAAGCAATAGGTCACCGTTGCGGATGTTGACGATGCCTCCCCTCAAAAGGATTCAAGTGAATATTTGTTCTATTCGGCATTATCAAGTAGTGTACCTTCCGACACCAACACTTGGATAATCGACAGTGGTACTTCACGACACATCACCGGCTTCAAGGAGCACTTATCAAGTTTGGTGGAAAAGGAGTCTTCTAAACAAGTCATCATTGGAGATGACGCTAGCTACTCTGTGAAAGGAATTGGGACCTCTACACTTCACTTGGATTCCGGTATATCACTTCAATTGGATAATGTTCTTTATGTTCCTGGAATCAAGCGCAATCTTATTTCTATATCAGCTTTGGAAGATAAAGGATATCAAGTTGCCTTCTCCAAAGGAGAAGTTCTAGTGTGGATGGAGAACTCTAGATTCAAGGATGCTCAAGTAATTGGAGTTAGACATGAAAACCTTTACAAGGTTTGCACACGTTCTTTACAAGCTTTGGTTCATGACTTTTCAAGTCTTTGCGATCTTTGGCATCGGAGATTGGCTCACTTACACTTCCGAGCCTTACCTATCATGGAGAAGATGGTGACGGGCCTTCCTAAGTTTAACCAGGAGCACGAAGGTACTTGCAAGGGCTGCGCATTGGGTAA
>VDFB02392768.1:0-72418 GCA_007258455.2 Sequoia sempervirens | reverse complement strand
CCCAGGGCAACGGTCAAGTTAAGGCTACAAATAAGACCATATTAAAAATCCTAAAGAAAATGATCAATGAAGTTGGCCATGACTGGCATCTACATCTAAATCCTAGTCTTTGGGCTTATCAAACCAATATCTACACGCCAACAAGTGCAACCCCTTTCTCCCTAGTCTATGGATATGAAGCTATCATGCCTATTGAGGTTGAGCTCCCATCATTGTGAGTGTCACTATAGAACCTAATCATTGATGAGCGATACAGAGTATCTCGGTTGAATGAGTTAGAATTCCTAGACGAGTGTCATCTTGATGCCCTCAATCACTTGCAATTATATCAAAATAGACTAAAACAAAGCTATAACAAGAGGATCAAATGTCGGTCTTTCTAGGTAGGGGATCTTATCCTAAAGTAGAATCAGAACCTTCCAGATCAAGAGAGCAAAGGGAAGTTTGAGCCTAACTAGTTAGGTCCCTTTGTCATCACAACAAATTATGGATCAAGAGCATACCAATTGTCAATGATTGAAGGTGAACCGTTGTAGGAACCAACTAACAACTTGCATCTCAAAAATTTTAAGCCTAGTCTTGAAGGGTGTAAAGTATGAAAAATACCCAAAAATAAAATAAAATTAAAGTCCAAAAAAAGAAATAAAAAGGATTGAAAAAGTAAAGAAAAACAATCATCCTTTAGTGAAAACCACTTCGATGCCGCTTTAGGCAAGTACCTTCATGAAAACTTGGAAAATAGGTGCCTCACATAAATAAAATCACCTCCATCTATTATTTGTCTCACTATCCTATCATTCTTTGCATCACCATTCATCACATCCTTCATCCTATTTATTCATCTATCGCCTATCTATGTCCTTATCATAGCTTGATGTTGTGAAGTATTGCAATCCCTTTAGTACTACTTGGAGTATTCCAAAGGTCAATTTGTCCTGCCTATATCGAGGTAGTATAACATGTCACATTGGGGGAAATTCGTTATGGATCATATTAGGTTCTTGAAGGTTATTAAAAATCTCATCGAAAACACCAAAAAAATTTGTAAAATGTTCATCAAAAAATCCAAAAAATCCAAATCTTCTACAGCTAGAATCCAAAAACATTCGTAAAATTGAAAAGGAAAAATCCAAAAAATCCAGAAAACATCAAAATCCCTAAAAATGTTAAACATCAAAAATCCAAAAACAACACCATGTCGAACTACAGGTCTTTGAGCTTGAACATAGGCAAGGCCATCATTGATGTTCCCTCGAGACACCCTAGGTCAGTCCTTTATGATTCTATCATAATGGCCCGGCAATCCATCAATGGTAGTATCTCTCGGTATTCATCAGTCATATCAATCAGAGCTAATATTGGTCTGTGTGTATAATAATGTAGGCAAGGCTTATCTTTGTGGATTAGCCAGGGCCCTAGGATAGATGTCTTTTAGGTTAGGTTCTTGTGGAAATAGGAAAATCCCAAAACATCCAAAAATTTGAAAGAGCAAACATTTGTAAAAATTGAGCATCTCAAACATTCGAGGATATGAAGAAATCCAAAAACATTTGAAAACTCATAAAATGCAAGCAAAACATTGAAATACCCTACAGCACTCAATTGGTGAAAACCAGGCAACACTATAAACTTTCTGAAAGACCAAAAACAACCTCAAAACATTTTTAAAATACCAAAAACATTGAAATATCCCAGAAAATCCAAAACCACACATCCCATTTTATTTTCACTTGCAACAACCTTCACCCATAATAAATCAATCGTCACCTTCAACCTCTGGCAAAACAAATAGAAAAAAAGTATCACAAGTCATAAAGTGAGAACCTAGGTGTCAAAATATAAAGTCTAGATCATAGGTAAATGTGTCAATAAAGTTTATCAACAGCTTATCATAAATCTCATCATCATCCTAACATCAAACAACCATCTGATCAACATGTCCGAAGATGTATCCTTCCTGCGATGGACATCAGTACTATAAATCACCTTAGGTGAGTTAAACTAACAAGAGATATAGATAACATTGACTATTTGTCTTTGATCTTTTCTTATGATTTATCATAATGACCCATTTTGAGGACCTCTCGATGATGTCTATCAAAATGATTTAGAGAGAAAGGAATGGGGCATCGATCATTATCTTTCATTTGTTGTGCTTGTGGATACTCTTTAAAAAATAATCTTGGCATATACTTGCTTAGTTGTGTGTAGGGAAGTTGCTTGGAGTACGTTGTTGACTATTGCATATGCTTTGGTCCAATATATTATATGCTTCTAACTTACATTCCAATGATTTTTTTGTATGTCAAGGTGTGAACAAGAACTATCCTATTTGTTTGACAAGTCAAAGTCCATTACACTAGATACAAAGTTGTCCTAGTTATTAATACCTTGATGTATTGTGTTTATGTGTTCTATCAAACAATAAGGAACGACAAAAAATCCCAATCCTGAGAAATCAGAAAAATCATCCTGCATTCATCACCATCATGCATTTCTCATCACCATCTCTAATAAAGTCTCGGTGGATCATAGACTTGTTGGATCTTTTGAGGCAATCATCACAATCAATGGTTGATCATTCTTGTTTCTTCTATCTTCTCTCTGTGCTAACCTAGTATCATAACAATCAACAAAAACATCATAAATTGCATTCATCCTACATCCACAAATCATTAGCATACATGTATCTCATAATCATAGCATATCACATCATCCATCTTGCATCATCATTAACATTTAAGTTATGACGAATAATATAGATTTATTATTCTAAAGCATCTTAAATTGTTGCGTCACATATCATAAACATGCATCGCATTATCATATCATAAGCGTCAACATCTGCATTTTCCATCCATACATCCACATGCATACATCACATCATAAAATTGCATAAGAAAGTACACAAAAATAGATGCATTCCATATCATTTGCATAAGCATGGCATATCATCCATCACATGGCATATTATGAAAAGATAATAAAAAAGAATAAAACATTTCATCCATTACATCTCATCTCATCACATATTGCATAAGCATAAAATAAATAGTGTATCCATACATATAAGCATGAAATAAAGTGAACACATCACATCATGAATCTGTATCATATATATATATATATATAAAATGAATGTCATGATACAATATCTAGATCAGTGTATGTATAATCGATCATAATACAATATCCATGAGGCTTTCAAAAAGGAGCCCATGAATTTATATCTGTGTGAAAGAATGGGGCAATAAAATCAAAAAGTGTTTGTACACTCGAGCTAGCCCTGATGGTTGCTCCCCTCTCTGGCCTGTCTCTCTGGTTGATCCTCAGCCCTGGGTCATGCATCACTCCTTTGTGAATAATCAAGTTGTATGAGTGGCATTGGAACATCTCTATGATATTGCATCTTATAATAGGTTTCCTCAGTCAAAACCTCTCTGTAGAGCCTGGCAGATATAGTACTGCCCTATGTGGCCACTGTCATCGCCTCTAACTGCTGGTGGTGGTTGATCTCCTGATCTCTCTTAGCAATCACAACATGTACCTACTGCCTCACGTGATCTCTCTCCGTTGTAATGGCCACAACCTACTATCTAGTCTTGTCCTACTTAGCAATGATCACCAAAATCTACTGGCAAGCCTGATCCCGCTCACCCGTGAGAACCTGCACCTATTGTTGTAGCTATTGAATTTGAATGTCTCGAGGATTAGGTGGTGGTGGTTGCGCTGCCTGTTGCTACTGAACTGGTTGCTATTGAGCAGGACGCTGCTAAGGAGGTTGTTGTCCCACTAGTGGTGCCCTTGGAACCTATCCATTTGGGCCATCCTAGCCACCCTTTCCCCTTCCTCTGTCCCTGCCTGCTCCCCTCCCTTTGGGTCTCCCTCGTGGAGGAGCACTCGTTAGATTTTTTAACCTGCGAGGGGGTGTAAACCATCCATCATATGTTGGCATTGTCTACGCGATCACTTGACCCTGATCATAAGCCCATGGTTGTGTCACCAACTGTCAGAAACCCTTGACCACCTTCGAAGCTAAGATAGTGGGTTCCCATGTGGGAATCTCTCGAGTTGATCTCGCAAATATGGCTTTATAGGAATCATCTAGCCTATCCTGCTGCTCACCAAATTGTTGTGCACCCTATATGGTAGATATCGCTCTATAATGGTGTGCTCCCAACCCTGCATGTATTGAGTTTGTTTGGTGAATAACAACTATTGTGCATCGTCATACCACAATGGCATATGTACCCAGGGTTTCCATCTAAACACTATCATATCATCAAGTACCCGCTGCTAGTACGGGATCCCAAGCTACCCATTATGTCGTAGGGTGATGGTGCCTCTGTACTGCCAAACAACAAGATCATTTGGCTCAACATCAGTCATCTGCACGATTGGTCAAAGCACAACAATATGCTCCCAAGCCCAAATATGAAGCAAGGTAACCCTTCTGTTAATAGCTCAACCATTGTAGTAGATGAAGTTGTCCATATTGTGATATAATGAGGCTAGCATCATCAGCCCCCATGTGAATAGTGTCCTCATCTAAAGCATTTTGTGCCATGCCAAGCCCCATCTTGGGCTAAATCCTCTGCTCCGTCAATCAAGAGCAACCAAACTAGAAATAATGGCTAAAATAATTAATTGAAATGTGGGCATGCGACCTTTGTATGCCTCAAGGTCAATTTGTGAAGTGACTAGAATGATGACCTCCATCTCCATCACCTCGTGACAAGCATCATATCCAGTGTTAGCATCATAAATCACATGCTCATCATGTATCGACAAACAAAAAATCCACCATACATCCTCTAATGTCACCGTCACATCATCAGTGGGCAGGTGGAATGACGAATATCACTGTGCCATCTCTCACACAATGCCATCATCATAGCTAAATGTGTCTGAATGATGAGTGTGTACGCAATGTACCATAAGTCAATCTCCCCTAGGTGCTCCTAGTGCAACTCAAATAAATCACCTAGTCTCTCTAAAATTGTGGATCAATGCTCACGCGACATCAAGGGTGGAATGACCTCCTACACTCATGAAGTGCACAATGTCAAAATTAAAAAAAAATTGACTCGGTTTCAAATTTTCAGCTCCAAAATCACAATAGTGTTGCTATATTTCAAATTCCAAATTGCGACACCCTAAGGCATTCAAATTGCAAATCGTATATCGCGTCACCAGAGACATATGTGTCACGATTTAAACTTTGAAAACCTTAGCCATAATTTTCAAATCCAGAAGTGTGTCGCTATATACATATGTGTCACAATTTAAAATTGGAAACCCTAATTCTAAATTGTGAACTACGTCGCAATATACATATTCATCACTAAAAATCATTTTAGCGTCGCCAATTCTCACATGGGCAATCACTATATAGCGACACTGCCAAAGTTTAAATTTTAAAGTGCAATAAATGTATCAAAAATTCAAATTTCAAATCAAGTTTTGAGTTACATACCAGTGGTCCTGAGCTTGAAATCTGTTGGTACTCTCGAACTCGGTCGAAAATGTGTCATGGGAGATCTCGTCACACCATTTCGTTAAAGGGTCAAAGCTCAATCAACAAGAATTCTCTAAGGTGTGAATGCTCAAATGAATTGAAAGTGACCCTTCTTTGCTTATTTATGCTAGAAAATTAGGGTTTTTTTGCCCTAATTTAACCTTGAAGCTAGGGTTTATCATCCTTTTCACCAATTTTGTCAAATTGGAGCTTATTTTGCATCGTTTTTTGCATTTTTGGCATATTTCTTGCATCCCAGAGCCTTTTCTGGACCCCTAGGGCAACCTTTTCACCTTTATCAAGAAATCAACCCAAAATTCAAAAATTTTGCCTGATTTCTCAAGGGGGCAGGGAATTAGCTTTATCGAAGTCTGCTAGGGCATCTAAAAAATAAAATAAAAATTATTTTTTGATTTAAATAGTAGTTTTCATTTGAAGAGCATTAGTCTTTGAACCAAAGTAGCAGGTACCTCACTTCAAAGAGGGGCAAAATATAAACACTAAAAAATGTCTTGAATGATATCATACACTCAAATCAGGTATACTAACATCATTTCCTCTCGAAACCCATCCTCTTTTTGTTTAATTAATTAAATTAGCCTAGCTATTTAATTAATTGCATCATTTTGGTCTATTAACCTAATGCATTTAATTGGGTTAATTCACCCCTTTCATGCTAACATTTCATCTCATTAAATTAAATAAATAAAACTATTTAATTCAATTCCCTAAGTCTTCTTATTTAATTAAATAACCCCATTTCACCTTTCCCCCTTTCACTAAATCATTTAATTTAATGAATATCACTTTATTCCTTTAAATCCCCTATTTGCATGATTAAACCCTTGTTTAATTAGCAATTATCTAACTAATCCAATTCATCCCACTTGCAAAGGAATATTCCAATAGAATATTCCTCCTTTGCACAATTTAATTTAGTTTTAATTAACTAAATAATCTTTTTCTCACTCATGAGAATATTCCAAAGAATATTCTCTCTCCTCTAATCATTTCAAAAAGGGATATTCTCACTTGGCTTCTTGAGCAAGCTAAACTTGAAACCTCTTGTGAAAGTTAACATTTGACCTATTGTACAGGTCAAAAGTGTGCTTGTTTGGAAGGAATTAGAACCCTTGATTAAATTTCATATTGCATTCTTACTTGTTGATGAGAATCCATGATCCATGCCTCTTCTTTCTTTCATCCTTGATCATTGATTGATCTTTTTGATCTTGACCCTTCATTTCTCATTTGTTCTCCTATAAATAAAACACTGTTTGGAAACAAATGGATCCATCTTTCAATTGCAAACTTATGTTGTTGAATTCACTCATACTTTACTCACATTTAGCATATTTTAGTTCATTTTTAGTTACATAATAGTTTTAAGCTTCCATTAATGGCTTCCATGCATCCATCTTAGCTTGTTTATAAATTAGGGTTTGAATCTTTTAGCTTAGAATCCACTTAGATTAGCTTAGCTTTTGCATACTTAGATCATTTTTAGAATAAAATCATGTTAATTTAGCTTGCATCATGTGTAATTTAGCATAAAACATATTTTCATCCACATACCACAACAATTTTATTGATTCTCTTCAATAGAATCGATTGAAACTAGCTCACTAATCACAGGATTGGGAAAGGGTCGTCATTTCACATCAACACGATACCAATTCCAAAACGGGATAAGTTTTAAATGGGTTAGACTAGACATTTAATTGTTTTCATATTTAGAATGCTTCATTTCAATAAATGTTTAGCTTAACTTTTAATTTTATTGATCCTATTTAGATTGAGTATTAGTGGTTATGTTATGGTTCGATTCATCATGGATCAAGTGTAATCGGCCTCACACTGATATCCTCAATCAACAACACCAAACTACCTCAAGTCCAAAGCCACCTTTTCCTAAACACCTAGCTATTAAAAAACATCACACACAAGCTGAAGCAGATCTTTTAGGTCAATTAAAGGATGGAGCATGAAGATACCACTCATCCAAGCTATCAAAGACATCCCTATCTATACCAAAACTATAAGGGATCTATGTCTTAAGAAACCAGGCAGAAAAAAGACAAGATCCTCAAACAATCCATGTCTTGGGAAACCTTGCAGATATCATGTTAGGGAACATTACTTTCCCTAAATACATAGATCCTAGTAGTCTAGTAGTGGACATTAAGATTAATGGAACCCTCATTAAGAATACTTTGATATACTTGGGGGCAATAGTCAATTTTATGACAAAAGAAACAATGCAATTACTTCAGTTAGCTAACCTTAGTCCTACACAAAATATTTTACAGCTAGCTGATAGGTCAACAATTAAGCCTGGAGGAATCATTGAAGACTTAGTCATTGTATTGTATTCTTGGAAATATCCTATTGATTTTGTAGTTCTACAACCAAAGGTTAATCTTGCAGGCTACCCACTTATCCTAGGTAGACCTTGGTTAGCTACAATCGATGCATTTAGAGGTTGTAGATCTAGAAAAATGATAATATCCAATGGGACAGTCACCAAGAATTCAGTTCTTTATCCTCCAACCCAATCTTATGTTGATATTGAGAAAACTATTTGGCCCACTTTGGATGAGGAAGATAACTTTCTCTACCAATATTGATGACTATAGAGTGCAACCCTTTACTGGATGACCAGGATGAAGATGATCTCAATGCTCACATAATCCAAAATAACTCTGGTAGGAGCATGCAACAACAAGATTGCCTCATATGCCTACAAGACCCCTTGCAAAGTATTATACCCACCAATTCTATAGAAGAAATATCTCAGATATTTCATTCATTACTACCTCAGTAGTGTGTACCTATCATACCAAGTCTTGACCTCTCATTTTTCCAAGAAACACCTAAGGAATTGGAAATCATTCCAGGCAAAAAGTTAAACATAAATAATGCCTTGATAGAAGAGCAGTAGAATTCTTTGCAAATAGTGTTGCAAGCACACTCAACCGCATATACATGGGATTACCATGATATGAAAGGCATAGATCCTAATTTATGTATGCACAGGATTTATATCAATGATGGCTATAGACCCATTCGACAACCATAGAGACATATGAATCCTACCTTGATGGGGATGGTGAAAGCTAAACTACAAAAGCTCCTTGATGCAAGTTTTATCTATCCAATATCAGACAATGAATGGGTCTCACCTTTGGTAATTGTTCCCAAGAAAGGTGAAAAATGAAGAGTTTGTGTAGACTACAGGGAACTGAATACAACAACTAGGAAGGACCACTTTCCTCTGCCTTTCATAGATCAAGTACTTGATTCTCTTGCTGGGAAAAAATAATTCTCATTTCTAGATGGTTTCAGTGGTTACAACCATATTAAAATTTCTCAAGAGGATCGAGACAAAACTACATTCACATGTCCTTAGGGAACTTATACCTACTTAGTTCTACCCTCGGCTTATGTAATGCTCCAACTACCTTTCAAAGAGAAGTACTCGACATATTTTTTGATTATTCACATGACTATATGGAGATATACATGGATGATTTCACTACCAATGGTGAAACTTATGAGGAAGCTCAATAATTTAGAAAAAGTATCAAAAAGGTGTAAAGAACACAACCTGTCACTTAGCAATGAAAAGTGTTATGATGATGACACAAGGAATTGTATTGGGACATTTTATATCCAGTGCAAGAATTCAGGTTGATCCACACAAAATATAAATTATATCTACCTTGCATGTTCCTCAAAAACAAAGAGATATCAAGAGTTTTCTTGGCCATGTAGGCTACTATAGGCTATTTATCAAAGATTTTAGTGAGTTTGTTTCACCATTATTTGTTTTGCTAAGTAAGGACATTGAATTTGAATGGACATCAAAGTGTCAACACTCCTCTGAAGAACTAAAGAAAACTCTGACTCAAGAACTAGTATTGAGAGGTCCTAATTGGACTTTAACCTTTCATATACATATAGATGCTTCAGATTTTTCCATTGGAGAATTTTTGGGTCAGAAGGAAGGCAACAAAGAGTATGCAATTTATTATATCAGCAATAATCTTTAAGGATCAAAGTTGAACTATACTATAATAGAAAAAGAGAATGCTTGTTGTAGTATATGCTATTAATAAATTCAGGCACTATATTACTGGCTATTCAGTCTTTGTCCATACAGACCACACAACAATCAGGTATTTGATGAACAAGCTAGTAGTTGGGGGTAGATTGGTAAGATGGCTACTTCTTTTATAGGAATTTGGCATTACCATAGTAGAAAAACCTGGTAAATCCAATGTAGTGGCAAATTTCTTGTCAAGATTACCCACACAATCAACTGAAGGAGTGGTGAATGATTCATTTCCAAATGAACACTTATTTTCTCTACAAGTGCAAGTACCCTGGTATGTAGATATTTCCAATTATTTGGTCATAGGGCATATTCCAACATACTTTTCTCCAAGGGAAAAGAGACAGCTGGTTCACAAATGTTTCCCATACTCTTGGGTATTTGGTTATCTATTTTATACTAGCCTTGATAACATCATGAGAAAGTGTATTAGGGAGGATGAGATTTTGACATCATGAAGGAATGCCATGATGAGCCATTTGGAGTTATTTTGTAGCAAAAGAATAGCTTTTAAGATCCTCACAACTGGCTATTATTGGCCTACTTTACATAAATATTATGTTAAATACACAAGGAGTTGTGATAGGTGTCAAAGGATGGGGAGACCAATAAAGAGTGATGAGATTCCCTTACAACCTTAGTTAACACTAGCACCTTTTGAAAAATGGGGTTTAGAATTCATTGGACCAATCTCACCTACATCCAACAACAAGGAATACATCCTTGTTTGCACTGATTACTTGACTAAATGGGTGGAAGTAAAGGCCTTACAATTTTCTAGAGATGGTAATGTGGCTAATTTCTTATATGAAGATATCTTTACTAGGTATGGAGTACCTAGAGAAATAGTCACTGATCAAGGACCACAATTTACTTTTGATCTAATCACCAAGTTGGTTTAATAATACCAAATTAGATAGAAGAAATGAACACCCTACCACCCTCAAGATAATGGTTAGGTGGAAGTCAATACTAGGGAGATTGAAAGTATTCTCACCAAGACAGTGTAGCTACATAGGAAATATTGGGTTGCAAGGTTTCCTAAATTAGTATGGGCTTATAGAACAACTTGGAAAACTACCACTGGACTTACACCTTATCAGTTAGTCTATGGTAAGACAGTAGTCCTTCCTATTGAATTTGAATATAAAACACTAAGAACGACAGTAGAATTGGAAATGGATTTAACAAAAGCTCAAAAGGAAAGGTTGCATACTTTAAATCGGTTGGATGAAATAAGAATGGAAGCAATACATCACACTAAGGTAGTTCAACAACAAAGGATGAAGTGACATGATCAATACATTAAAATAAAGGAGTTCACTATGGGGGATTAGGCACTATTATATGATTCATGGTATAAAGACTTCAAAGGAAAATTTTAGTCCAGATGGTTGGGCCCCTATGAAATTAGTCAAGTTTATCCTAATGGGGAAATCCAGATATACACCATTGATGAAGTAAGATTTTCACTTCTTGTGAACGACCATAGATTGAAGTTATACAAGAAGCCATTACAGAAGGATTATTTCATATTTTCCTTGTTTCAATAATATGGTGCTCGTAGTGAACCAAATATAGAATCTGACACACAGAGCGATACTTCAACAACACATGATCTACCAAGCACATCTAGTGACCTAGAGATTGAGCTACACAGTTCAATCCCTAAGCTCACTCGAGATTAATTTCTCATTTCCTCTCACATGCACACACTGCACGTTATAATAGTGTTGGAAATATCTTTAGAGGGACTTGTTTATCAATATTCACAAAGGGTCCTAATGTCGTAGGGACTTGTAGCTTAATGATGTCAGCATTCAAGATAGGCCCTAACACTATAGGTACTCGTAGCACCGTCTGGTAGATGAAAATAAAATTCAAATTAGTTGGCACCATATTCACCGCAAGTTCACACACATTCATTTCACAATAACCACATGTAATATCAATCATCTTACAATAACTACCCGTGGCAATATTTTTTTGTTTCGCACTCGCATTTTAAATACTTGAGTTGTCAAACCACCAACTCATAGCTGTAATACCTGTCCCATAACTTTCACTCGCCACCCACTATTCATTACCTTGCAATTAATTTCCATCAAATCAAATCAACAAACACATACAATCTTTTCAGTTTACACACACGGTGCATAGTTATCCCAACTGGTCGATAATTCAGGTACGCTATCATGATTAATATAGCCTTCTTTAAACTTTCATTATATATTTCATATTATTCCATGCATGTGAATTGTTTATATCATTAATTTCCATCATTTTATAAACTAATGTGTAGTCTAACCACCTTCCAATCAAAACATGAAGTGAGGTCACTTCACCAATTAAGTTGGGGGGAGGGTACAACCTAGTCAATCTTTTCATCAGTCTTTTTGAAATCTACCACCTAAATCAATGGATAGAAATGACATGCAAAACCCTCTAAGTTATATCTCATTTTTGCTGACATTTCCAATTGCTAAATTGTACACCTTGATAACTTGAGTTTAAGTTTAAACCAAAGTCAAGGGTCGAACTTTGAACCTATTCATGAGCTTGAATTGAGTTGGTATTGAGAAGGGAATTTGCAATTATGGTATGTCAATAAAGATATACAAGGAAACAAAAGGAAAGTGAAGGGTTTTGAAGGCGATAGAGAATATTGAGCTAAAATTCCAAGATGAATTGAGTGCATTGAGTGGAGAAGTAAGCCAAAATGGGAGGTGATGTCATAAGAAGGGAGCCAGTAGCTCACTAGCAAATTTTGAAGGATGCAACGATTTTACCCATTTTTACCAAGGTTGGCTAGCTCGACTACTTCTTGAAGTTAACAAAATTTAGTGATGATATGACAAGAAAGTTTGCATCTACTCTTGAATATGATGAAGCTATGATAAAAAGGACTTTCAATAGAAACATCTAAGACTGCCATTGCACAGGTCACTAGGTTACCAAGAATAGGGGCGAAGTTTCTAGCATGATCCAACGCAATTGCAACCATGGAAGAATTATGTATACGAGGAGAAGAATTAGACTCCTCATCACAAGGTACAAAGAGACTTTCCCTCCCCTGGTTATGGGAAAATTGTGCCTCTTACATTGTCAAATACATCACCTGCGATGGTAGGCAAAACCTTTTGTATATAGTTCATTTCAAATTACTTAGTCACCTTAGGCATAATATGTTAGTGAATGTACCAAAAATTTTGTACAATTTGTTGAAACGGATGGCCTCAAAATACCAAAGAAAAAAAAGTGATACTTCTTTATCTCATCACTACTTAATTACCTTACTGATAAAGAGGAGTTTAAGGATTCAATACCCACAAGTGAAGTGGGAGGACTTTAAGGAATGTACATACATTAACAGTTTGTTGGATGCACTCGTAGTACTTGAGGATGCAGAACCCCAAAATGCACCTATAGAGGAAAACCCTCACGTCTCACCTATGGCTTCACCTGCCTGTAGCCAAGGTGAGCATGAGGAACTTGAAGAACTGGAGTCTAGGCCACCCATAATTGAGGAAATACCATCTTCTTCAAGATCATGGAAATATAAGAGTCAGAGAGGCAATGCATCTACCTCCTCTACACCCTCTAAATCAAAATAAAGGAAGGATATTCCAAAGAAAAAGAGGGATATTCAAAAGAAGGAAGAGGATGTTTTGAAGAAGAAGAAGAGTGTTAAGAAGGAAAAGATGAAAATTGAGAAATAAATACTCACACTTAGACACTTTGGTAGACTAAGGAGACAAGGTGCCATGAAGGAAAATACATCTAAGAACCAGTGGAAGAAGAAAAGAGCAAGGAACATCAACAGGAAGAGGTCTTGATTGTAGAAACAGACTCTAATGTAAAGGGGAATGCTCCTGGTAATGTGAATATGACAACAAAAAAGGAAAATATATGTACTAACAACTTCTTATTTGAAATCATAAGATATATTTACTACTAATAAATTACATATAGAAACCCTAGATAGTCTCATTCATGGAGACTATGAAGAGAGTAATGAGTAGTTTGTAGATACAAAGGAAGTATGCATAGAAGAAAGGGATGTAAGGAAAGAACTCTAAGAGGCATTAGATAGGATTAAACACCTAGAGGAGTTAGTGCAAAATTATGAGTAGAAGGACAAAGAAAGAGAAGCAAAAATGCAGGAGATGGACATGAAATTGTAGTTGTATGGTCATTGAACTAATCTAGATTTGTTGGCATAGTTGGTTGTCACCAAGACAGGGACAAGGAACTAGCAATGCTAGATGAGAAACCCCCTCCTATAAAACCTCCTAACTATTATACAACCTTGTCCCTTGGCCACCAATTATGGAAAGTGACTAATGAATTTTCACAAGAAAGGGAGAAATGGAAGAAAGAAAAGGAAGAATATGTAAAGGAAATGGAAAAGAGAGATATGGAATTGAGCAGATCAGTAGTTTAGTTAGAGGAAATAACAGATAAGGTTGCACAAATTTTTAGATGTAGACTTCCACCAATAATATATACATTATTTTAATAGGAGAGATTTCTATGCTTTCAGTTTAGTAGATTAGTTAGCAAATAATATGTTGGTATGAGTAGGAAATTTGAATTTCTTAATGCTTTCGTTGATTCCACACTTGAAGAATAGGATCAGTTGTGTGGGTTTTATTTGCACAACTATGTAATACCTGATGAGACAAAATGGAGCCCTTTAATTTTTGTGGGAGATCTTCATATCAGAGCACTTGCTTTCTATTATAGAAATGAGCAACTTAGGGGTGAGATAATGGAAGAGTATAAAGAAAACGAGAAATCCATTACACTTCCCATAAGAAGAGAGGATAAAAACCCTAATGAAGTCATTGATGAATGGTTGAAACTTCTCAAACATAAGGGTGTGGGTAAGAAAATCATGAAACTTAGGAAGACAAATTATGAGAGAATACAAATGTTAGCTATGGATATCAGACAATAGTGCTACAAGCATGTACATAATAGATGGAATAGTTTAACACCTGAAATGTAGAGGAAAGAACCACATTCTATGTATAATTTCACTGCTATGCTTCTGAGGGTACACAAATATATAGCAATTGGTGTCAACAAAGGAGTTTACTGGGTATCGCTCACCTTCCATTCACCTATTCTCCTCTATCCAATTCCACATTAGACTAGGGAGAAAGGTGATGAATGTGAGAAATCAAGAATTATTAGGATGAGGCAACTTGTAGAATATCAAGGTTTCTACTTGAAACAAATTCAGGGGGTAAATACAGTTATGGACCTAAGACAAATTACTTTGCAATACAATTAGCATCCCTAGTGTTTTGCTTGGGGACAAGCAAAAGGCTAGTTGGGGGGAGATGATAGGTCTAGATAATAGCTCATTTTCTATTGTTTTCATACATATTTTGAGATACTTTTAGATACACTTTCAAAACAATGCTCCTATATTATACTATCCTTTCATATCTATTATGCAGACTTGAACCTAAAATATAATGATGGAAATATGGTTATAATATACTAGTATTGCATGGTTTATATGAAGATATGTATGATATGTTGATGTAATTCTATTTTTTGATTGTGATAGCTATCCTTGTGTACATGCCTTGCAAAATTAACTTGTTTACAACTAAAGAGGAACTGTGGCATGCAGCAGCTGTAGGATGAACCCACAACAAAAGGAACGCTGGACAATAAAATAGGGGAGCTCCAGGTTAAGGTGAACATGATGATTGTTGATTAAAGGCACTTGATGAAGGTTGAACGTGTGTGTTAATAAATGCTAAAGAAGAGGTCTCCTTCACTTATAGGATTTTGACAAATGGTTGTATGTTTACATGCAATTTTGTTTTGAGAGAGTTTTAGTCCTATTAGGATTATTTTTCCTTTTTAGTTATGGGTTGAATCAATCTTATTTCTATGCTCTAATATTTGGGAGTGGAGTTAATGATTTCAGTTAAGTTTTTGCTTTGAATAAGACTCCCTCAAGCTTGTATATAAATGTTGGTTGAATTCGTAGAGAAGTTAGTTGGTTTTTCAGTTTTATGTTATCAATTACTTTCTGTTTCAAGACATGAAAAAATACTCAAAATGATTGAATACAATTTGTGAAAAGATCTTTTGTAATCTTTCACGATAAGAAATGAATGAAGTTAATTTCATGGGATGCATAGAATCTGTTAGTTAGATTTGGGTTCAATTAAAGTGAGAATAACTACTTGAGCAGGCCACTCAAGGTACTATTTCTCACTTCATTTTTAGTTATTCATTTCTATTTAATTTTTTTTTTCATTTATCATTATCTCATGAACTTTATGCAAGTTGACTAGAATCTCATATCTTGCTTATTGTTAATGAATGCTTATGAATATGCTTGCAATGGTTAACCAGTAGTACTCTGGAGGTTAATTTAGTTGAGTCATTAGCTTTAATCAGTTTTGAGTTGTTACAATATCATTTCATTATCAACAGTCCAGTTATAATCTAAGTTTTAGGTACTCGTAGCCACTAGTTTTGGTTGTCTTTTACTATTTTACAATTTTGTGAGTTTCCAACAAGTAGAATAACTTGAATAGGGTAGCTTAAGTAGTTTTGAGTCTTTGAAGGCATATACAATGTTGCACCATCACAAGCTTGCAAACCTTGGGTTGATAATTTAATGGAGTCTTAACCAATGTTGAGTGGATTATTCAGTCAGTTAAACCTCTAAATTGTGTAGGTTCTACCAAGTTTATAATACATTAGTTTAGACTCTACAATAATTACTATTCAAGACACCTAATGGAGATTAAACGTGCATAATTATAACAAATTAATAAGCATTGGGAAAGGAATCCTTTACTCATAGGATTTTGACAAATATTTGTGTGTTTTACATGAAATCCTATTTTACAAAGTTTTAGTTTTATTAAGATTCTTCTTTCTTTTCAGTTATGGTTTGAACAATTAAATCTTAACTATATGCTTTGATATCTAGGAGTGGAAGTTAATAATTGTGGTTATTTGTTGCTTAGAATAAGACTCCCTCGATCTTGTGTATAGCCAATGGTTGAGTCCTTAAATAGTTAGTTGGTTTTTCAATCTTTTCATTATTAGTTATTTTTAGTTTCAAGACATGATGGATATTCAAAATGATTTTCATTGAATACAAGTTGTGAAGAAGATCTTATGTAATCATTCATGATATGCAATGAATGAAAATCATGTCATTCATTGCATATCATCATTAAATGTACTCAATATTCATGATATGTAATGAATGACACCATTCATTACATTCATGAAAGATCTTGTCACATGAAAATCATTACAGAAACCTTGACAAGAAATAACTTAACAAGCCTGTCTCCCAAGTGGCTGAATTGTTCAAACCATAATTGAAAAGAAAGAAGAATCTTAATAAAACTAAAACTCTATAAAATAGGATTGCATGTAAAACACACAAACAATTCAATCAGTACCTCCTGAGAAGGGACTCTGATGATAAGAGGAGTTGAATCCTCATTTTCATAAGCATGATTGGATTCCTCTTGATCTCCCTTATGAGAAGAGACTATGATGATAAGAGGAGTCGAATCCTCATTTTCACGAGCGGGATTGGATTCCTCTTGATATCCCTCCTGAGAAGGGACTATTATGATGATAAGAGGACCTAAGATGAATGGGTTCATCAAAGGGGTGGGTCGGGGGAGATCAGAGGGGGCCTCCCACCCGACCCTTTGGGACCAGGATGGGGGCCCCCTTCAGGGAGGGCCCTTCGTGTAGGACTGACTTATTCACCTTAGAGTGGTGAAAAGAATAGATCCCTAAAACTTTGTAAACTAGGATTGCATGTAAAACACACAAACATTTGTCAAAATCCTATCAGTAAAGGAGTCCTTTCCCAATGCTTATTAATTTTTTATAATTATGCACATTTAATCTCCATTAGGTGTCTTGAATAGTAATTGTTGTAGAGTCTAAACTAATGTATTGTAAACTTGGTAGAACTAACGCAATTTAGAGGTTTAACTGACTGAACAGTCCACTCAACATTGGTTAAGACTCCATTAAATTATCAACCCAGGACTATAACAGCCGATGTTACAACTGTCTAAACTAGTCAAAACCTTTAAACTACCCTATTCAGAATTGTCTGTTGGAGAAACTTCTAAGTATAAACAAAATATAAAAGAACATAACAAACAGGCAGCTCACAGTACAAAAAACTGTTTATCAGCTTGAATTATCATGGTGATATTAACTATCAAGCAATGAAAAGCAATGAATCACTAATTAACCATCGGTATTCATAAGCATTCATTAACAATAAGCAAGATATGAGATTCTAGTTAACTTGCATAAAGTTCATGAAATAATGATAAATGAAAAATATAACCAATAGATGCATAGAATCTATTGGTTAGATTTGGTTCCAGTTAAATGAGAACAACCACTTGAGCAAGCCATTCAAGGTAACTCGTCTTCACTTCATTTTCTAGTTGTTTATTTCCCTTTTTAAATAACTATTTTTTGTTTATCATTACTTCATGAACTACATGCAAGTTAAACTAAAATCTCATATTTTTCTTATTGGTAATGAATGTTCATGAATGTGCACGTAATGGTTAACCGGTAGTACTTTGGAGGTTAAATTAGTTGAGTTGTTAGTTTTGATTAGTTTTAAGTTGATACAATAATATTTTATTAACAATAATTTAGTTACAATTTAAGTTGTAGGTACCCGTAGCCATTAGTTTTGATTTGTTTCTTTCACTATAATGTAATTTTGTAATCTCCAACAAGTAGAATAAATTAAATAGGATAAATTAGGTAGTTTTGATTCTTTGAAGGCATAGATAATGTTGCACCATCACAAGTTTATAAACCTTGGGTAGACATTTTAATGTAGTATTTACAATGTTGAGTGGACTGTTTAGTCAGATAAACCTCTGAATAATGTAGGTTCTACCAAGTTTACAATACATTAGTTTAGACTCTATAATGTACACCTCTAAACTAGTCGCTCTTGCTTAGGTTGATTCCGAGCCGTAGGAATGGATGAGGCCAATGAGATCTTTGTGGCTAGCCTCTGTTGTTGTTGTCACCAGCTCCTGCCTGACATCATCCCTCTCCTATCTAAAACCATTCCTCTCTTGATTAGTATCATCTCACTTTGCAGTCAATGTTGCTACCTATTCCTCAACAACTTATCTTTGTACAATCTTTATGTCTCTCTTCGCTATCAGTTGGGCAATTTGTGCTACCGTTGTTGCATCCCTAGGTGGAGGAGGAGGACCTTATGCTACAGGCTGATCCTGCTACATATGATCAAGCTATCGACCATCCTACTATCTATCCTACTGATTTGGCTATCCATATTGTCTAGCTCTCCCCAAATACTCAACAACAATCTTGAGTTGTTGTCTCTCGCCTTTGCAACCAATCACACCTGCTCTCCCAATGGTTGGCCTAGTGCCAGCAGGATATGTGAAACAAAGAGGAAGCCGACAAGCCCACCACTGATCATAATTTCCTGTAGTCCTTTCGTCTACCAATCATATGGGCCATCCCCATCCAAATGGGTCAAGATGGTGAAACTCAATTGCAACATCTGTGGAGGAAGTCTACTGTCTCCACACCCTAACCTCTCAAGTGGTCCTCCCAAAGCAAGCATGATAGGAATTTTCAAATCGTGTCTATTGCTCTCCAAACTGTCAAAGAACCCAATCTATTAAGTAGTGCTCGAGCAAAGAGTCCACGAGGCTGATCAACCATCGTGTCTGATGGTAGTAAGGGAGATGCTCCTGATAGTCATCCTAAGCCTTGCAGCCTAACCATGGCCTACAAACAAAAGTGGGCATATCATCGATAACACGATGCCAATAAGATAGCTGGCCAGACCAGGTGTAGTGCATAAAATTAGAATATCTATAAGCATTCAGATCCTCTGAATCTTGATCCATGACACCATCAGGTCTAGTAATTGGGATGTGCTCCTAAGCCCATACATGCAACAAAGTAACACCAATATAGATGTAACTACCTCCCCGATAAGCAACCTTTTGCATATCTCTGTATGATTGTGCAAGGAGACAAAGACCCCATGCGTACCTTGCACCATGCTCAAACATCTACGAAAATGAAAAATGAATCAAAGACTACGAACAAACTAGCTAAGACTTTCAACATTGACAGTAGTGGTTACTTTTTGACAAGAGTAGTTCAAAAATGCAATGGCGGGCCTATTTTTGTTAATAGCAGTCATCTTGAGCAATAGCGGTACAAATGGAAAAAGCAGACAAGTTTCTCAAAAGCGCACAATATTCACAACAACGACTATTTCATTCAAAGAAATGCAAAGGAAAATATTTTAATCAACTGTGAAAACAAAAGCGAACAAGTTTTTCAAAAGCAAATAGTTTAGGAAAAAGCGGTCAAGAAAAGCAAAAGTGGTACAACCAAAAACATCAACAATGGTAAGAACGACACAAAAGCATTAATTTAATGAATTACTGCTATTGCTAAAAAAAAATTCTAGCATCAATTACTCTAAATGACAAAACAAAGATAGGAAAGGACAAGGTACATACCACAATATCGGTGCTCGCGAGCCTCTTGAACTCACAGACCGCCTCTGCATAATGTTGGGCTCTTGAAATCCTCGACATCATGAATTGACAATTGACAAATCAAGGAATCCAGAGAAACGAATTTACTAAGGGCTAAGAATGCAAATGAGGTAAATTGAACCCTAATTACCTATTTTTACCCCAAAACCCTAATTTTTTTCCTAGGAAACCCTCCTAGGTTGAAATTATGAGCTCCTAAGAACATCTGAGCCACGAATGAAGGTCCTATAGGATTATTTTTTTGCCCTCTATGCATATGAAGTAAAGTTGAACCTTGTCATGAGCCTGACATGAAAAATGATTTTTTTGGCCAACCTCTAAAGGGGGTAGCCCAGTGTTGTACTATCTTTTCGGTGACCTTCGGGGCATAGTGGGGTATATAATTTTTTTTAAATCTTGATCTTAACATCAAATTCTTTGAAACAAAGCAATTGATACTTTGTCTCAAAGAGAGGCAAAATGTAGACATGTAAAAATGATCTAACACTTATAACTCATCCTAAATGACATTTTCTCATCATCGACATCATTATAATTTAAAATCACTGTATTTCACATCATTTACACTGAAAACCCTATTTTGCTCTATTGATTAAATAATCTTTAATTATTTAATTCACTGTTATCATTGTCTATCTAATCTTTATTCCACTTGATTAATTAAATAATATCCATTGTTTAATTATGTCCCTAATCTACCCCGTTCTCCTAAATCAATTAAATTATTATTACTTAATATTTTAATTAAATCAATTTCCTCTAAACGTTAGTTTCTCTCCTCTATAATTTTGACTTTCGAATTATGAATAAAGGAATCAAGGTTTATTAAAATGGTGCATGGTGGAGCATCAGAGCGAAATTTCGCAGAAGGTGAAACGCGCTAGGATGTAGCCAGATAGGAGAAAAGGAGATGGGGTGACGAACTTGAAGAAAAGCTTCCGAGAAAAATAGGGATCGAATCAGCCAAGGGTAAAGAGGCAACCCACATTCCTCAATGGGTGTTTTTGAATGGAAGATGGATTGATAAATGCAATCCCTGCCATAAGCATCGGGAAGATGACTATGGAAATAAACAAAATCAGAACGATCAGAGGAATGGATTTCATAGTGAGCATCATAAAAGAAGTTGGCGTATGCAAAATTTGAGAAAATGGATTCAGAAGGAGAACTTAAACATTGGCGATTCTAGGAGTGGGCGGTTCGGGAAAAATGGAAGCCCTAGGGCACCGGGGGCAAGACACTAGAGTATCTCCAGGGATATAAACTCTAGCCACAATAACAATCTCAGTCAAGAAGATTTGTGGCAAAGAAATATTGAGAATAACAGTAATCAGAGCCCCCAAGATTATCGCCCAGGAGAAGATCACATTCGTAGGTTCAATTCCCAGTACTATGGAGCCAAATGGAATAACAAAGGACCACCAAGAGGTTCAAATCAACAAAACCCCAAACAAAGTTGGAAAAGGGGGGTAATTTTTAGCGGTAGAAGAAGGAATGAAAATGGATCGGAAGCAAATGCTAAGCCTTGGGCTAGCAAGCTTTTCACAATGCTGGTAGAGATCATAAAGGGAAGAGTGGAGAGACTACGAGATCGTGCCCTCTTCGTGAAATGGTGCGGCCCAGGTGATCCGAAAGAAGAAATCATGAACTGGTGGCAGCAAAACTTTAAAGACCGAGTGAGTATTAACCCCCTTCCTAATGCCTTTTACTTCATAGAATGTATAGACTGGAATCTAAAACAACAAATAGTGTTTGGAAAACCCCTATTCTTTAATGGCCATAACTTTCATTGCAAAAATTGGGAATCCAAATTTGACCCATGGCATTACAAGATCAAACAAACCCCAACATGGTTAAAACAAATTAACCTCCCATCAGAATATTGGAGTGTGGAGGCTATGACTAAGATTGGTGATTCCTTAGGGGTTTGCTTGGGAATAGATGAAGATTTCATAAATGGGAAAGAAGATGTAGAGGAAAACATGCTGGTAGAAATTGAGGAAGGTGTAGGGATCTACAAGAGCCTGGAAATCATTTCGGAGTTTGGGACTTGGATTTAGAAAGTAGCTAAGAGTGATGTCAACAAGATAGGGAAGTGTCTTTCCAAAGAGGATATCAAGAATGGAAGCTTTGGCTCAACAAAAGAGGATAACCCAACTAGTAGTAAGAAAAATACCAAAATAGGTCCATTAGTGAATTCTGGTGTAAATGGAGGTAAGTTGGAATCAAGGGTTGTTGGCCTAGAACAATTTTTTGGAAAGAGTCCCAAGAAAAAAAAAATGGGAGACATTGAATGGAAAGCAAATATAATCTTAAGTCAAGACATGTCAAATGCTAAAGAAGTAACCTTGCGGGCTCAAAAGGATTTGAGCACTCTCCTGAAGCACACCAAAGACTTGGAAAAAGTCATCTCATCACAAATAGGAGAAGTCTTGAGCAACAGAAAGAACCCGGATACCACAAGTCTAGAGACTAGGTATGCTCAAGGAAGAGAAGTAGAGGAATCAAAGGAAAAGGAGGAGACAGGTGTTAAAGAAGGCAACACATCTCAAAAGCATCATCAGGAGGAAAAGGAGGATGAAGAAAACACCCAATCAGATTATGAATCAGGCAAAGATTGGGTATCAGATGAAGAGAATGCAGAGGAAGCTAAAGAAGGGGAGTTGTGGGATGAAAGAATGTTGGAATAGATCCAATCCAAGCTAAATAAACTAGATATAAAAGGGAAGGGGAGGAGAGGCCCTAAAACCAACAAAGCCAAATTAGAAATTGCAACCAATGCGGTAGGCCAAACAAAACTTTGGAAAGGGAAGGAGGCTCTCCTTCCCCAGCCACAATGAGAATCATAACATGGAATGTTAGGATGGCACATGGTCAAGCGCCAAATTGACCAATCAAAAGTGGATATATTCATACTACAAGAAACTAAGTGAGACTTAGAAGAGATAAAAAATAGAATGAAATGGTGGAAACAATGGGATGGCTGCTATGTAAGGGCAGAAGGAGCTTCAGGAGGGCTAGGTGTTATATGGAACCCACTCATGGTATCAGGAGAACTATTGGAGGAAAATAAGAATTGGTTAGCAATAAATTGTAGAGTGTTACAAAGAAATGAGCAATTCACACTAATCAATACTTATGGCCCCACCCAAATAGGAGAGAAAAGAGCAGTTTGGTAGTAAATCACCCAGGCCACTTCGATCCATGGAGGTGAAAAAGGAATCATACCAGCGGACTTCAATGCAACCCTAAACTGTGAAGAAAAGAGAGGTGGGATAGGGAGAACTACAAGAGTCCAACATGACTTCCAAGAGTTTGTAGATAACAACCATCTGATGGATATAACTACAAAAAGTGGCACCTTTACTTGGACAAACAAAAGGAAAGGATTTATAAACATAGCTGAGAGGCTGGATAGATTTCTTCTATTTGGAGAATGGAGAACAAGCAACCAAACATATGAAGCCACTATCTTACCCTACGTGGGATCAAATCATTTCCCAGTGGAGCTACTAATACAACCAGACACAACTCCTGCTGGCTGCCCTTTCAAGTTTGAGAAAATGTGGCTCATAGATGAAAAGCTTCCAGAAATGATTAAGAAATGGTGGAAGGAGCCCCAACTAGGGAACCATTCTTGTTTATATATTCTTAATATAAAATTGAACTATGTGAAAAATAAAATAAAGGAGTGGAATAGAGATCACTTCAAGAATATCTTTCAAGAGAAAGATCGGGTGACCAAAGAACTATGCACTCTTAATGAACATATCATAGACAAAGGAATGGATGGGGTGGACTTTGAGTCAGAAAAATATCTCAAAGAATAATTTTTAGAGATCTTGAAAAGAGAAGAATGCTTTTGGAGGCAAAAATCTAGGGAAACATGGATCAAGGAAGGAGACCGCAACACAAAATACTTTCATAGAATGACAGTAACCAACATGAGTAGAAATAGAATAACATCCATAACAAAAGAAGATGGAATGCTAGCCCAGTCATTGGAGGAAGTAAATGAGGAGGCCGCTAATTTTTTCCAAGCAATATTAAACAGACCATTAGAGAATAATGAGGAAATCAGGAACAAAATGCTAGCTTCAATCCCAAAGATCATAGGGGAAGAACATAACAAAATGCTATTCAAACAAATAAGTAGAGAAGAGGTGAAAAAGGTGACTTTTCATCTAAATCCAGATAAATCACTAGGTCCATATGGCTTTCCTGCTTGTTGTTTTTCAGAAATTTTGGGAAATAGTAGGAGAAGATTTATACTTGGCAGTAGAAGAATCAAGAAAAAACATGACCATGTTGGGAGCAACAAATCACACATTCCTAGCATTTATCCCGAAAAAAAAGGACCCTGTGAGGATGGGAGACTATAGGCCAATTGCTTTGTGCAATACAGTGTATAAAGTGATCACGAAAACAATATCAAATAGACTGAAGGGAGTTCTGGATAGCATTATCTCGGAGGAACAAAGTGGTTTCACCCAAGGTAGGTCAATTGTGGATGGCATAATATCAACTCATGAAACCTTGCACTCGACCAAAAAGGTAAGAGATCCATGTATGGTTATCAAGTTGGATATTATTAAAGCATATGATATGGTGGATAGACAATTCCTTCTAGAAGTACTCAAGAAGTTTGGCTTCCAAAAGGATTGGGTTAGATGGATTAAAAGTTGTATCTCCACGACAAAATTCTCAGTACTGGTTAATGGGACAACTTGGGGTTTTTTCTCATCTTCGAGAGGGATAAGATAGGGAGATCCCCTCTCCCCCTTCTTATTCATCATAATGGAATAATTTATGGGATGGGGGATAACAACATTAAGGCAAGAAGGCAAATGGAAAGGAGTGAAAGTTGCCAATGGTGTTAAAAATTCAACACATCAACAATTTGTTGATGACAAAACTCTATTTGGAATGGCTAGCAGAAGAGAAGCGAGAACCATTCAATATTTTTTAGATGAATATTGCCAAGCATCAGGACAGCATAAACTGGCATAAATCTGAGGTCTTTTTTCTCAATACTCAACCAAGCCTTCAAAGAGATATGGAAAGAATTTTGGGATTGAGAGTGGCAAAATTTCCAGGTAGATTTTTGGGCACCCCCCTTTTTGTAGGCATCAACAAAAAATGCTATTGGGAAGAGATAATAAACAGTTGCAAGAATAAGTTGAGGACTTGGAAGGGGAAATGGATTTCAGCAGCAGGAAGATTATTGATGGTGAAGGCAGTTCTTTTAGCAATACTAATTTACTCAATGGCATGTCTAAAAATTCCAACAGCAGTGGATGAAAAGCTCAATCAAATTTTTAGGAATTTTTTCTGGAGTGGCACAGGAGATCATCAAAAATTTCCACTTGTGGCCTGGAAAAAGTCTGCATCCCTAAAGAGGTTGGTGGAGCAGGTCTTAGACAATTAAAACTGATGAACATGGCAGTAGGTGCAAAACTATTATGGGAAATGTATGCAAAAGGAGATCAAAGATGGATCATGATCTTAAGGAGAAAGTATCTAGACTCAGACTCTCCAACCCAAATCCTTAGAATTGTGAAACCTCCACGAGGCTCGGCCATTTGGAACTATTTGGTGGAATGTAGGGATATAATCACAAAGCATGTGACTTGGGAGTTGAGGGATGGTAAGTCAACATCCTTCTAGCAGGATTCATGGAATGGCAAAGAATTTTTAGCAACTCTTCCTAGTCTGGATTTAATTAGAACATAAACTATAAGAACTTGGGGTGAAAAGGTATGCAACTATGGAAGGATGATAGTTAGGGAGGGAGTGCAAGAATGGGAATGGAATTCCCTACAAAATCTAGAAGCACCACAAAACTAGAAGGATGCTCTAACAACAATATTGAAAGAAAGAACTTTTTTGCCCTCCAATCAAGATGACATTATCAGGTGGTGTGCTTTCGCGACTGGGACATATGCAGTCAAGCTTGGCTACAGGCTAAAGGAACATGCAAAGGCAAGACAAAATTGGTCGAGCAAACTACTATGGGGGAGAAATTGTCTACCTAAAGTAGGGGTATTTGCTTGGCTGGTAATTCAAAAAAATATCTTATTTGAGGATAGATTAGCTACTTTCAGAATTCAGGGTCTAGGGAGATGTATTTTATGCAAAAATGATAATGAAACCTCAGACCACCTACTACTTAAATATCCTTATTCAATGCAATGCTGGAAACATTTTATGAGAAAACTCAGTTGGCAAAGCCCCTTACCAAAATGCCTACTAACATGGTTCAATATGTGGCCTCTTCCCAGAAGGAAGGTAGTATTTGACAGTATTTGGCCCATAGCCCCATCAATAATAATATGGGAAATCTAGAAGGAACACAACAGAAGGATCTTTCAAAACAAGGAAATGCAACCAACAAAGTTGTGTGAGAAAATCGAAGGAATGATCACCAAAACAGTAAATGAAGCAGTCAAATCAAATTCAGGGAAGAAAGGAACATATTTGAACTGGGATGACCAGATGAAACATGCTTTCAAGTAGCTCCTTATCCCCAAAATTATAGGGCCAGGTACAAGGCTTCTCAACAAAAGAGAAAGGAAGTCAAATGGGAACCACTGGGAAGTGGTTGGATCAAGGTCAACTTTGATGGGGCATCTTGAGGCAACCCGGGCCCAGGTGGTGCTAGATGTGTAGCCAAAAATGAGAAGGGGGAGACAATGGTAGAGAATTCCAAACCACTGGGAATCTACACAAACAATGAGGTAGAATTCCAAGCAGCTCTAATGGGAATTCAATTGGGCATATTCTTAAAGGCAAAAAAGATTCAATTGGAAGGAGACTCCCTAATCACTATAAACTCGATAACATAGAAAAACTATCCCAATTGGAAACTAAATCACTAGCTCTAGGCAATTACACAACTTCTAAGTGGGTTCAAAGATTATAAAGTATCACATATTTTCAGAGAAGGAAATCAAAGAGTGGACTTTTTGGCAAAATAAGCAATAAGCAATAACTAAGGGAATTTAGGCTAATATTTTACAAAAAATTAGGAATTTTTGAATTTTAACGACTAGTATCACTCCTAGATTTGCTCATATATGTTTGCAACGTCGTCAGATTTCTAGTTGAGCCGACTTTACACGGGATCCTTGGGCTGAGCTCATGTGGATCCCATGTGGCAAGACAAGTGTAAAGCATCACTCACTTGGGGCCCACCATGGTTCCACCTAGACCTGGGTAAGTGCTTTTTTAAATCGATAAATTCAAAATAAAAAGAATATAGCCTTATACGTGCGAAGTACGTGGAAGGAAATCTAATAAGATCATTTTGTCATAGATGAGCCGAGAAAATTTTGTCATCCACCAAAAGAACTCATTTTTATTAGTCAGGTTTCCAAAGGACATACTTCCTAATAATGGGGTGACAGGCCTTGGTTTCAGTGCTGAAAGCAACTTTATTATCTTAAAGAAGCCTATTGAAGTATCGTTTATAGTTTGTAAAGACAGAGTGATAGGTGGGATACAGGTGCCTTTCGTTTTCAATAGGTGTAAGCAGTTAGCACTTAGCTTATAATGGAGACTCCGCTGGCTCTTAGTTCAGATAAACAACAACAGGGTTTTAGAGGATCTCAGATAAATGTCTTTAGGGGATGCTTTTGCCCCCATACCCATTAATCCTATGGGCAGTAAAGCGGGTCCTAGGTCCTGAGTTCCTGTGAGCCTATCACAGTGCAAGGTCCAATTCTGAAATTCCTACTATGTTTCTGGCAGTTCTTTTGTAGATGGAGGTTTCAAAGGAGAACGACAAAAAGCTTACTCAGATGGTCTTCAAGCATGCCTGGTTAGCAGAATTCGATGTGACGTTGAATAATGTCAATGAAAATAAACTGATACCCATGCCTCAAAATTACTACATGATTCACATGCACGGTAGGGAGATCATGAAGTTTCCTTTGATTAGAACCATAGAGCCTGAAATTTATGAAAAGCTTTAGGATGTTCGTGAACGCATCATCTTTTTCCTACTTCATACTACAAAGTTGGTCACCAATTTGCCTTGCGGTTGGGCCCTGCGCTATGTGGAGGACAAAGAGTTGGTAAATGAGGTTGTGGTCAGTGATGAGGAAGATTGGGAACTAGGGCTGGGGGAAGAATGGCACAAAAAGGATGAGTGGGATCCAAAACAGAAGGCCAAAATCCCAACTCATGTCAATTGTGGTCCAGATTGTCCAGTGATGCTATGACTTTTTACTATCGTCCCACCGTTCTAGAAGCTTTCGCCTCTATTCAATACATAATGACTGAAGTGAACTTCGGTTGGCTAATCCGATCGGTCCATTGGTGGTCAGCAAGTATGATGGTTTTAATGATGATCTTACATGTATTTCACGTTTATTTAACAGGTGGATTCAAAAAACCTCGCGAATTAACTTGGGTTACGGGTGTAATTCTAGCTGTATTAACCGTATCTTTCGGTGTAACCGGTTATTCTTTGCCCTGGGATCAAATTGGTTATTGGTATCATGAAGTACATGCTAGTAATGTGTTTTTATAATGTGTACACACTAAATTTATCATTTTGAGATATCATGATAAAAACCACCAATTAAAAAAAAAAAAAAGAAAACAAATGATTTTAATTGCGGTACAAGTACATACAAATATAAGATTAAAAAAATATTAATAGTAATAAAAAAAAATATTTTAAACATTTGGTAATTAACAAATGTGTAAATTCACATTAAAAAAATAGTGCAAAATTTTACACTTCTTCTGTTCAAAGTTCGAAGCAATGCATTATTGTGGAGAAAGGCCAAAATAATATAAAAAAAAGTTGCAAGACAGACAAAGCAAGGACAGGACATTATCTTTTAAAATCATGCATCACTCATGAACTAGGACTAGGAACTACATTTAACATGCATGCCCTTCCTTCTTTCAAATAGAGAGCGGCCACTGCTCTGTGCCAGGAATAATCTGCTTTGTTTCTGTTTGCAGAAGCGTAAGGAATCCAATGACCTCCAGTTGCGGGGGTTGTCTCATTCAGATTTTCTTACGATCGATTTCTTTATTTCAAGTTCACACCGCTCAGCAAAATCTACGGGAGTTTATAATTATGTTGTAGCTAATCAACAATGTCAGCCGTGCTATGTAGTGAAAATTTAATGCGGCGGTGACAACTGTGCCTGCAACCGCGTTGTTTTGTGTTTGGTTTGGATTTTGGAGGGAATCCAGTTGTCTCGTGCATCGTGCCACATGTTAATGTAACTCCACTGCAACTTGGTGGCCTCGATTACATTCTACATCTCAGACAATCATCTCGCATTAACATTTAGCCATTTAATACTAGATCTACGATCTACACTAGTCGTGTGTGCACGCATTTGGAATGTGAGATTGAAAAATGTGGGAGGATGTTGGGCAACTTCATATCAAGAAGGAGCTGACTGCGCTGAGAAGAGCTCGTTGGCTTAAGGATCCCTCCACTTGCTCCTCTCTCAAGTCTCCTAAAAACTGCATTGTTCCGCACGGAGATGGCATTGCTGGTGCCACTTATGCAGCCACAGGAGACCAGGTGAAGGGGATGCTTCACAACTGGACTGGACAAGACTACGGCAATGCAATAAGCCACGGAGACGAAACTCGAGATAGGGTTTTTAAGAAGTATCAGTATGCCACAAAGCATGATTACTCCATGCACGGTTTATCGCAGGAGGAGCAGGAGGACAATGGAGATAGAGGATTGGATTGCAACTCCCGGTCAGTGTCACCCCTACTCACCAAAGATGCATATAAATCCCGCCAACAGAATGGCAATGGCAAGCACAAAAAAAGGTCTCAGGTCTTAAAACATGCGCTCGAGTCGTACACTCCCACAAGCACTCGGTCCAACAGCAGGAATGGCGATCGTAAGCAACGCAGTGTTGTTGGGTCGTGGGATGGCACGGCATTGTCTGGAGAGGAGGAAGTAGATGGCTTGGATCTGCCTTCCCAAGGATGTGGAATCCCTTGCTACTGGTCCAGAACTCCAAAGCAACGCGGAGGGGGACTGGAAGGCGGGACTTTCTCTCCGACTTTGTCCGATTCTGTCAAGAGAAAAGTGGGCAATGGAGTCTCAAGACACCAGAAAGAATCACCATCACCATCGAATTACGACTACAGGATGCATGGTCATTTGGGGGAAGCAGAGTATAGCGTGGAAGGCTTGCCATTGTTGACTGATGGAGCTTCTTCAGCAGAGGGAGAAGGTACGAGTGATGGATATTCGACTTATGACATGGAGGCAGCTTGTAAATTGGAGAGGTGGAGTAAGTCAAGAGACAGAAGCAGAGACCATGTACATCTCACTTTAACGCACGGAAGCGGGGAGCTGGCAATCTATGGGGACAGGCACAGAAGCCTAAGTCAGAAATATAGACCCAAATCATTCGAGGAAGTGGTAGGACAAAACATGGTGGTGCAGACTTTGGTGAGTGCTATCCTAAGAGGGAAAATCGCCCCTGTCTATCTATTCCAAGGGCCCCGCGGCACAGGGAAGACATCGACTGCAAGGATTTTTGCAGCAGCTTTGAATTGTTTGTCACCGGAGAATCTCAGGCCATGTGGATTCTGTAGAGAGTGTATTGATTTTGCTTCTTCAAGAAGTGTGGATGTGAGAGAAGTGGATGCCACTAATAGCAATGGTATGGAGAAAGTCAAAGCCCTTCTGAAAAATGTTGCTTTGGCGCCATCATTTTCACGCTTCAAGGTCTTCATTATTGATGAATGCCACATGTTGGCATTTGAAACATGGGCTGCACTTCTAAAGATTCTAGAAGAACCACCTGGACATGTCGTCTTCATTCTCATTACCACTGATTCTGATAAACTACCTCGTACCGCTGTATCCCGGTGCCAGAAATATCTTTTTCCAAAGATAAAAGATGCCGAAGTTGTAACCAGATTGCAAAAGCTTGCAATCCAAGAAAATTTGGAGGTTGATTCTGATGCATTGGATATGATAGCAGCTAAGTCAGAAGGTTCTCTTCGAGACGCTGAGACAATGCTTGATCAGCTTAGCTTGCTGGGACAAAGAATCACTCTCTCCCTTGTGCACGAGCTTGTATGTGATCCTGCCCCTCTCTGTGCAAAGCCTTTTTAAATTTTTATGCATGCCTGGTACCCATCAATTCTGTCAAGTATATTGTTTATGTACCTTGAGTTATAGTTCCCGACAAAACAAAAGTAAAGATGACACAAATGTTTAAAGTGTTCTTTACTCAATCATGAATATGCATTTTTGACACTGATTTATACTTCTTAGATACAATCTGTTGGGAGGTTCAATTCTCTACCTCAGTAAAGTGTACATTGTCAAGATTTACACCTAACCTCATTCTGAATTCTAACTAGTGAACAATAAAATATTAAAACCTGACATGCAGGATGTGACTCCTGTAGATGTTAACCTACGGTGTTACCGAAGAACAGTGGGCACCTCAGTATCACAAAACTGATTTTTCATGAAGGAAATGTTTACTAGATGTTGTGATGCATGACACGATTTGCTTCAATATTTGTTATTGGCATCTTGTCAGTTAATATGAATAGTCAATTATATATTTAATGGTTAACCGATTTTATGTTCTGTAAGTCAACTGTATTTTTGTCAGTTGGCTTAGCGTTAAAAAACTAATTATCTCACAAATGATAAACAAGGTAAGCGATAAATTAGCTATAAAGTGGTTCTTGGATGTTAGAATAGGGAGCGTTTGGTGGAAGCATTTCGTGTGCACAAGTCTATGAAAATTATGTATTGGTCATCATGGCAACGGCATGCTTATGTTAAAAGACATCCAATAATGCAATTTCCAATGACAGCCGATGATGCTGTCGTCAATAAAGAATTTGATGGGATCCTGGTGCTTAAAATGCCAAAAAAACTCCATGGTCCTCACTCCCAATTAAATAATACGTGCATAACAATTGACCATGACAACTACTGATGTTAACCTACTCAAAGGTTCCATGAAGATTGAGGTTTTGTAGTACTACGTATAAATCCTTGAATTTCTAGCAATTAGTGATTGTTTTTATTTATTATTTGTTATTTGTAATGCGCTAATCAAATAATGTTGTAGGAGTCATAGATAACTCGAGAGAAAGATCACAACTTCTGGGTATCCTCTGCTTTTAAGCATTGTGTTAGAAAAACCAAAAGAAAGTACTTGTGTTTGTAACAACTAGTGATTGTTCTTAGTTATTTACTTTTAGTTGGAACGGCTAATCAAATAATGTCTTAGGAGTCTTAGATAACTTAAAGAAGGATTATACTTCTCTGCCTAGCAAGAAATTGTTTTTATTTTTTACTTTTTAGTTGCAGTGAGATAATCAAATAATGTCTTAGAAGTCTTAGATAACTCAAAGAAGGATTGCAACTTCGGTATATCCTTCACTTCTATGCCTTGTGTGACCTGAAACACGAAAAAATAAAGTAAAAGTGTTGTGTAGAACTAGAAATTGTCTCTTACGTCTTTATTTATGTAGTAAAAAGTAAGTTTTACTGTGTTTTGTATTGCCACTATGAGTTCCTTTCGTCTAATTGACGACGAGAAGTTACTCATGTTGGGAACTCCAAAAGCTGGTAGTGATAGTGGATGAAGGAAAGGGCAGTTGAAGGTAGCACTCAAGGGTTTAGTTTAGCTGGGAGTGCTATGAATTTTGATTGCCCTTCCAAGTTGTCTGAAAAGTATGCCAATGATCCATTCAATAAGAAGATCTCTTTATGGCAGTTTGCAACACGAATAGATGCCAACAAAATTGTTAATTTTAGGGGGTGGTTGCCTATGGAAGTGCTATCTTTGCTGCATTCATAGAGTGAATGCACACCTCCTACGCATCGTTGATAAGATGGTTGTGATATGTGGTAAGCTTTCATATGAGTAGAGGATTGAGATAATAAAATTGTATAATGTAATCATATCCACACTTCTTGATGTTAAGGCATCAACACCTTCTTCCAAAACTACTAGTACTTGACATGCACAAGTTCTTATTTTTGTGTCGACTGCAAATAGATCCCAAGGGGAGTTGTAAGGCCATGGGTTCAATTCTAAATTTAGTGGTAGCTATGTTTAATGCATAGGCACAATCTTCTTTTCTATTGGCATTCCATTTTATGTTGCTTGGCCTTTTATTTTAAGGAGGCCACGTTCTAGGTTGCATGAGCAGGGCCTTCATGTGTTGAACCAAGGGAGACGAAATTGAGAATTGTTATCTTGGATTATAACTATTTTAATATAAATGTATGCTTGTTAGAAATGAAAGCTACACAAGTCTCATGTGGGTGCAACATTATCATAGATAGGTGAATGGTAATTAGACATTGTCCACTCATCAATATCATGTAAGGAGGGGCCTTACTTCTTTAGGGTAATATATTGTTTGGTGAACCTCAAGGATATAGAGTTTCAATTTCAAATTCCCAAAGATGCCATTGAGGAGATTGTCCCTAAGAGTGTGGTGTGTGGTACCATATATATATATATATATATATAGGGAGCTAAGAAGTTGGTTGAAGGTGCCTACGAGTGTATCTATTGAACCTCTCAATTTGTGTATGCCATGAATAATGCACTCAAGGGCATTGGAAAAATTGAGTGGATCTATTGGATTATAGCTGATGCTAGAGATGTGCATGTATTCATCCACAATCACCACACGTCACATGCTCTCTTTTCATCTTTCTCCAAGGTGGAGTTTATTGAACCCATCAAAACCAAATGTGCATCTTACTTCACTCTGTTGGAGAGGATGATTTAGTTGCAAGACCCCTTGCAACTAATGATCATGGCATATGAGTAAAATTGGTGGGCTGATTCAAAGACTTAATAGAAGTTGAGGGTGAAGAAAGTGCTGAAGAGTGATACATTTTGTTCAAATACCAAATACATAACCTTCATTATATCCCTAGTTTTCATGATTATTAGATATGGGAGACTTTGACACTTATAGTCATGGGGAGATATATTAGTGCATTGATAACACACGTAGCCAAATGAAGGTCGTTTGACATTAGCCAAATAAAGGTCGTTTGACATAGAGACCTCATCAAGTAGTTTGAAGATGAGGACATTTAACTTATCATTCAATGTAGGTGGGAGAAGCTAACACTCCTTTGACTATGGCTATCTATGCATCGAACCTAAAGTGGTATGTGTAGAGGCTTGGTGAACTTCTCTCTATACATGATGTGGAGGCAAAGAGGGGCCTCATGAAGGAAATTAGGAAGATGTATGGTGTAGAGAAAGCTGCATTGTGTAATAGGCTACCCAAATTTTTTTATTTTATTTCTTCCCCTGACTGCAGTTTGCTGATTGAAAGTTCTTGAAGGGTTTTTTTTTTGTATTGTTTTTGCAATGTTATTGGTAGGGTTTATTAATGTTTTGAAATATTTCAAGAAGTGCACAACAGAAATATAAATATGAAGCCAATAAAGCTGAAAGAACACTTTCAGGAGCAAGGATATTTCTGATAGCTTTGATATTATTTTTTAATCATATTACAGCAAACATATATCAGATTGAGGCTTTTATTTCAGACCTGGAAATCTAAATTAATGAACTCCAATGAGCTCGAGCTGGGTTATAAACTGCCCAGAATTGCTTTCCAGACCACGTACTGCAGCATGCATTCCCCACATCATTCTCTGAGATGTTTATTGCCCTTCAACAGCAGATCTGACCCTTAGAATGAAAGGCTTCTCCAGAGAAACACGTTCCCACCTCCCTGCACTAACTCCTTCACAAAGAGGCACGCACTTGCCCAGGAATGTAGCCACGCTTTTCAGTGGAGCTCGCAGCAGACAAGAAGTCAAGGGCAGAGTTTCAAGTACCTTCAGGCCTGGTAATTAACATTCAGCATGCAAGTCTCCTTTCACCAACCCACGTCTAGTTACAAAAGGGAGTCTTCTTTCTCATTTACCTAGACTACATCCAAAGCAGCAAAGGAGAGCAACAGCACTCACCACAAAACCCTGATTTAAATCAGGATACCCAATGAATCAAGGCTGCAATGAGCCGTCCCTCTTCTAGGGGCGATTTGGCCCTAGAAAATAAATCTGTCCACAAAAAAATGCATTCAAGTACTCAAAATGGTTGCCATGAAGAGAGAGACCTGATGATTCAATACCCATTTTGTCTTCCCATTTTATTCAAGAGATATGAGCAATTATGTGTGATCAGCTTCAAACTGAAAAGTGCCCAGAATTTGTTGAAATCACCACCAAAATGTGAAATACCTTCACCCAAATCGATGCCAAGATCAAACAAGCAAATTCCAACAATCTCACTTCAAAATGTGATAGAAAATCACCATCCAAAACTCTGTAACCTGCAACTAGTAAGCATAGATGAAGCTCCTGAATGAAGCTCCCCCAATCCTCTCTTGATGTGGTCTTTCACACACGAAAAAAGGCGATCTTGAAGAGGTTTTCGTCTCAACAAGTCGAAATCCAAGCCAGAGCCAAGCTCTTAGCTAGTCCTCCAAAATACTCAAACATCCATGTTGAAATAAGCCTCCAAATGAACTTTTAATTAGTTTCTCCAGCAACCCTAGTTTGCACTCCAAAACTCCATCAATTTGATTTAAACTTTTAATTTTAAATATCCCCTCCAAAGTTTGGGCGCCCAAGGGAAAATAATATAATTTAGCTTTTAAAAACAACTTAAAGTTATAAGACTAGGCGCCCTTGGTCTAATTTTTAATTGAGTCCCCCTTATGTCCCCTTTTTAATTGAACATTATAAAGTCACTTTTTAATGCACATTTTCCCAAAGTGCCTCAAATATTAAAATAATCTCTCGAAGTGACTTAATTCCCTGAATATGCACAATGACTAGCCTGACCAGAATATGCACAATGACTAGCTTGACCAGGGCTAACCTGCCAAATCTGGTCAACCCTAATTGACTTACTATTTTTAGTAAGTTCCCAAAAATAGTAGGTAATGCACCTTGAAACCTGAGCTAGAGAGAAATTGAGATGTTTGAGAAGGCTCACCACTGACTGGAGTACTGTATTAGACCCCCCTGCTAAAAATAACACTTACTAAAAAGAGTAAGTGTTCCCAAAACAAACTCAATTGACAGAAGGGGCCGTGAAATGGGGACATTACACATTGATAGATAGAGATAATTTGGCATAGGAGAACCTAGTGAGTCAGGTGGCACTTGTATAGCTCTCCATCATTGATATGCATTCAACTCTTATCTCTGATAGTCAGGTGGCACTTGTAGAGTCAGGTGAGTCATTGATAGATAGAGATAATTTGGCATAGGAGAACCTAGTGAGTCAGGTGGCACTTGTATAGCTCTCCATCATTGATATGCATTCAACTCTTATCATAGGTTTGTAGTTCCTTTGTTGCAAAGAGGATTTGGTCCACATGCAATTTTATCCACTCCATGAAGAAGAATAGGTTTAACTCTAGGAGTGCAGAGAATTTTGTTGTTGTACGCATTGTGTTGTGTCTCTTGGAATATAGATGATTGAATTCAATGAGAGTTCAACAACATGGTGGGATGTAGAACTTGAGGAGCTGATGGAATTTGATGAGGATTAGGTTGCACATATAGGTCTGGTTAGGGTCTAGTTGTAGGAGCGAGACAAGTCTGTTAGTTCCAACAATTAGGAGTAAGCCATGAGATTTCAATTTGATGAGTTAGATTAGCTATTATATTTTGTGTGTCAATGTTGCTTTGTAGTAATTGTACTTTGTATTTTGTATCTTGAACTTGATGAATAATATAAATATCATACTATAGATGCTTGACATTGATCAGTGGATCAACTGATTGTCAAAAGTTAAAACTGACAAACTTTATATAAATTTCAGCTTCTCTTATTCATATTGTTTACAAAATTGTCAAACTTTATATAAATATTAGCTTCTCTTATTCATTTTGTTTACATAAATGATAATTTGCAACATCTTTTATTTGGTTTTTTATAATTAATATATCAAATATCAAATATCGTATTTTATATATTATTTTAATAGCTGTCCGATGCTCTCCACAAAATCTGGAAAAAAAATTGTTGTTCGTGAAACCCAACCCTTTGTCTCCAAAATCTTTTCCCCCTTCACCAGGACTTGGAGAAACATTGATTTCTCTACCCCAAAGAATGTGATGACTCATGAGGATGGTGGGATAGGAGGCAGATTTACAATGTTTTCAATTTTAAGTATGAAGTATAAACACAGTGTCTTCATACCAATTATGGTGTCTCATGTTTATTGATGATATTGCTCTTGTTCTCTTGAATTTCAATGTTAGGTGAATTGAATTGGGCCACAAGTGGGGTTCTCCTATAGTTGTGCTCAATAGAGAGTCCATCAAGAATCACCTTTGAACCCTATCACGAGCACCAAAATATATTTATACCATATCTGCAAGAAAAAGCATATAAATTAATGCCCCCTTCTCATCGATGGGATAAGAATAAGATACGGCTGAAGTCTCAACATTCAATGGTGGTGAGGTGGGAGTAAACAAAATCCTTAGGTGTAAATGGTGAGCATCACCACAATATAAGGTGTTTTTTTTTGTTGTCTTCCCAACTAGCTCAGATATCTTCAAAACAATTTTGGAGAGGTATCAACCTTGAGATGCCTATCTTATTTTTTGTCATGCATAAACATAATATTTAAGATATGTGCCTCAAGTTTGGTACTCTTGTCATTTAACAGATGTCTATAATTAAGATAGCTGAACTAGTAATAAGTGCCATATAGAGTAAGTGGTCTTGTTAGTTGAAATGCATTCATGCGATCCAATATTCACAAATTAAAAGAGGTAAAGGCTATATTGATTCCAAACTGGTTTTCATTAACTTTGATATTGCAACATGCCTTTGTTGTTATTCAAATATTTGAATCTATGTTCCACGGAGTTTCTTGACGTGGAGACGGGGGATGGGTTTCGGGGATGGGGGGCCTAAGTTTGGGGACGGCAGGGGAGCGGTGCTGAAATACATATAGTACTTGAAAAATTAGTAATAAAAAGATGTATAACTGTAGAAGCCTAAGGAATAAGTAAACTTTAAACACATTGCAAATGCATTGAACTAGTAGTAGTTTCTAAATTTTAAAATTAAATTTTAATAGTGAAACAAAAAATCAAAATGTAGACATTGGAACGAGAACTAGAAGTTTCAAAATTTCATAATCATGATTCATAATTACAATCAACAATGTTCAAAGTTCAAAGTTCAAAAACAAAATAGTAAATACTAGATAGTAGATAGTAATACTAATGACTCATGACTCATGAGTCAATGGCTAGTTGCGTGATGCCTCTAATCATCCCCAAGCTTCGTGTCAACTCTCCTTGCAAGTTGTAGCTCAAAGCCTCAAACTCAGATTTTCACTTTACTCTTCCTCTTCAAGTTCAGACTATAGCAATGAATTTGTGAATAATTGAGACAATATCTCTCATATAACTCTTTTTAGAGGCCTTGGGGGTTGGGGTCAACTTAGGGTTAGGGTTAACCCTTTGAAGTGACCTTTTTCTTTTTCTTTTTTCTAAAAAAAATCAAAATAAACACTGTGCTGTGGGAGTCTTTTGTGAGTTTCCTAAGGTGTTGAGGGACGTTTGGGAGTCTCGGGGACGTCCTAGAGTACCCTTTTGGCGTTTCCCGAGAAGAAACGTCCAAGAAACATCCCCCTTATAAGGAAACGGCTGGGAAACGATGGAGGAAACGTAGAGGCGGTGGGGGGACGTTCCCCAGGCATCCCTGCGTCTCAGGGACGTCCCTGTCTCGGAGACGCCTAGTTTTTCAGGGGGGGCGCATCCCTGTGGAACATTGAATTTTGAATAACTTATCACATTTTTAATTTTCAGGGACTTTGGGGATTTTGTTTTTTAGCAGATCTGTTTTTTATTTTATTTTTTGATTAGTAGATTAAGGGTTTTTTTGGGGATCCTTGCCCACAAAATACAATTGTGTCCCTATGGGCTGCAGCCTAGACACACAGATTCAGAGCTGCAAAGATAATGAAATAGGACAAATTCAGCAACAAACTTTGCAATGTTACAGTTAGCTAGTGCATACAGAAAATAATGATACATAGATTGCATTACCATAAACTATTCAGGTATATTCCATAACTTGAAATAGAAGTAGAAAAAACATGTGAGACCTGGGGATAGCTCATGTAAGTAGAAGAGGGAGGATCAGCCTCCCCAGTAGCTGCCACATTGAACAGAATCAACATCTCCACTGCAGGCTCACCACTGGACACAAATTCCTCAGCCACATCAGGCATCTCTCTGCCCATATTAAAACCACCTCACCACCAATTGCTGCCACACCCTTGCCCCCTGGTAACCACGGCATCGGCCTTGCCATTCTCAACTGTGTCCTCACCCTCGTCCAGCAGGGATAGTCATATGCACAAGGGAAATTCGCTTGCCTGCTCTGGCAGCCATGAATCTAGCCTTGCACTTGTTCTTTTTGATCAGATCAGCCCAAGTGGCAAGGACATGATGTAAACCTGCCTTTTATTTATGTTTTCTAAATTGTTCTTTTGTTTTATGTAGAAAGTTTATGGTCACCCCCTTGTGTTATCTTATCCAGTTGTGCTTCATAGTCTCAGTGATTTACTTAGTCATTTGGAGATATTTTCTTTCTTTCTATGCAACAAGTGGCTTTGAATGCCTGCATTTATTTTTATACTCTTCTTATTTCTAAATGACTTACTATTAAAAGCTCCCATTCATTTGTGATTTTTCACCACAGGTGGGAGTAGTTTCAGATGAGAAATTGCTAGATTTGCTAGAATTGGCATTGTCAGCTGACACAGCCAGAACTGTAAGAAGGACCAGGGAGTTGATTGATTCTGGTATTGAACCAATGACTTTAATGTCCCAATTAGCTACTCTCATCATGGATATTCTTGCTGGTAGCTACAAGTTTGGAGATATTAAGTGCAAGGGAATCTTCTTCCACAGGCACGCTTGTAAGTACATTTGTTTTTTGCATGTTTGATTGGGTTGGGAACTTCTTGTCTTTCTTGCAAATGGAGTTTCTGTTACTCCTACAACTCTTAGATATACCTTACATGCAACGTTGTTTAGAAAATTAATGCAACTTTGAAATAACCCACTGTTATCATTTTATATTCAATTTTTTATGAAGATGCATCACACATACTAGTCATTTCTGAATTATTATGTTGGTAGCATGCACCTTAATGATGGTACTGTACCAACTAATGCGTGACTTGAAAACTCCAACATGTGAATATTTCCTTGTTAATTTAAAAACTGCTTCATTAGTTTGTTTTGGTAGGATACTACTTTTACTGATATAATTTTGTATTTTGATTCATTGCCATTGCAACTGATTTATTATTTTGATATAATAGAAAAACCAGCAAAATTATCTCTCTTCCCGTGGATTTGGTCATCTAATTGTAGAGTTTGGATTGATCATTGGTTTGGGTTGTACGGATTTCTTCTTGTAAGAAGCTTGGATCTCTTTGAATAGACCATAGTTGGAAAATGTGAACTTGGCACTCCAAAATTTTTATTCAAACTCGGGACTTGACAAAAACTCTGCAAAAAACAAAAAACATAATTATACAAAAGAACAAAAATTGATGCATGCGCACAAACAATGAATTTAGAGAACACATAAGTTAATTTTGATTATCAATTTGTCATAATTCAAAAAACTAACTAAAACTGAGCTACTGTACTTGAGGTCTCGGCCACAGGGATTCTGTATGTTCTTGCAGTTGCACCATTCCTATCTGTAAGCCCGTTGGTCCTAATACTTATTTCAAAGCTTTTAAGCTCAGGAAATCTAAATACAGGATTAGTGAATTTTGTATTTAGATAAGATAAAAGCACACGCTAAAACAAGGAAATTGGAATAGTTTAACTTTACCCAGCTTTTTTGAGTTTGTCCTTGAAACAAAAGTCTGTCTAGAATACAAAATAAGGAAATCTGAGACTGCTCAGTCTGTAGTTGCACATTCTGAAGACAAAATGAGAAAAAAAGAAAGTTTTAGAAAACACTGTTTGCATTTTTTTGTCACCTGGACAAGTCTGTATATGTTGTGTATATGTGCGTATATGTATGTATATGTATCTAATATGTGTATATGTATGTATACATATTTATACATATATCTATACATAAATAGATATATAAAGACATACACATATATGCATACATATGTGTATACACCAACATATACATACATGTATAAACATAACATATACACGTATATGTATGTATGTGCATGTGTTTGTATATATCTATATGCACATATACAAACATATGTGTGCATGTATGTACTTGTATGCACACACATATGTGTGTGTGTGTGTGTGTATAGACATGTACATACACATATACATAATATATACATATACATATACATATACATGCATATATGTGTGTATGTGTTTGTATCTATATCTACACATATACACATATGAGTGAGGATACATAGACATCACAAACATATATTATAGCAGTTCCCTAACCATCCCTCAGTTGTATCCAAAATTTGGGATTTTTTTTGGTGTCTCTAATATGCATAGATATATTTATGTATGAATATGGTATTTGTATGTATATATACATGTGTGCTTATATTCTCTAGCCATCCTTAGTTCCCAAAATTTAGGTTTTTCTTTGTTGTTCCTAAAATGCATATGCTCACCCCAATCACTCCTCATCCCTTAAACTTGGTGAAACCTAAGACGCATTACTATATTTATTTTTTGTAACTCCCAATTAAACCTAAGATGTATTGCAACTCCTTTATTAAGATATTTAAAACAAGATTCTGTATAACTCCCCGGGTATTCCCATGATACATAGTTGTCCTATATCTATAACTCATATTTTGAATAATCTTCTTATACAAAAAATACTGTAAGGAAATAAAATGCTTCAAATACAAATATCTAGGGTAAATAAATACAAATAAGCAATAATGAACAATTAACTTAGATAAGAGAGCTGGATTTAGAAATGTGTACTCGATTGGTTTTAAAATAGAAATAAAATAACAAAAAAGAAAATATGTGCCTTGATGTTGGAAAAGAGGAGACCAAAAAGATTGTGGCAAATGATTGCTACCTGATATTTGAAACTAGATTTGAGATGATTGTGCTTAGTGAAATTTGTGACTATGCGCTAACTTGTGTCCAATCCACACTTGTGGTTTTAAACTAATTTTTGCAGTTCCAAACTTCTTATATGGTTTTGAAACTAAGGTCTTCATATCTTCTATACCTGTAACAAAAACTCTCTTATATTTGCACCTGCAAAGTGAATACTTGGTGTTGCTGAACACCATTGAAACTTGCTATGCTAGGAGAGGAATGTGACTAGCTTCACATCTTTTGCTTTAGTCAAGCCTCATTGATCAATTCAATGATTTTATTAAAAAATTTAAGACACACCTAGCAACAAATGCAATTGACTATAATGTGGTTATGATGATGCTAAGTGCTTGAAACTTTGATGCAATGAGGTGCAATGGAATGAGTACTAGATTGATTTAGTGCACAAACTAGGGTTTTGGTATTTGTTGATGTGGCTAATGTAAAAGACTAAATAGTGACTTCTGGTTGATCCTTTTGACAAATGAGCGTAGACTGGTTGTCTTAATGATGGATCCTCTAAAATTCTAAATGACTTAGAGGTGATGTCTTTATGCATGTCGTAGACACACAATTTCAAAGTCTTGGGACAAGAGTTGCTAAATAACAACTAGTTGGCATTGAGTCAGCATGGGGCCACAATTAATTTTGAAAATGGATAGAGTGGGTTAAAAGTGTACATGTGGCCTTGACCTAGGCCAATGCTGCACATGCAATTTTGAACCTGGCTGAGGAAACTGTGATCTGAGATTTGGAATTGTTGTCAGCAAAGAAGATTCTGTTAATGGGAGCACTACATTGACCGCAATTATGTGCTAGGGCAATGTACTTGGGATACCCACACAAAGATGTGTAAAATGAAGGGGAAAAGTGCAAGCGATTCACTTTTAGGTTTTAACCCTTACATATAAAGCTTTGCTTCTCATCTTAAGTATTTATTATGGTCATAACAACGCCCCCTGTTTAAATTGATTTTCTCTCAAAACAATTCTCTAGAGCTGGATGCTAAAGAATTTCTAAGCCTTTTAAACTTTTTCTCGAGCTTCTTCATCTATTAGTGAGCACTGCCTCTTGGGTCAAATGGGAAACAAAATAATCAAGCGTAGTATATTAGTGATGATAGGAAGGCCACATGTATTAGATCATTTTCTAGAGCTTTCATATCCCAAGTAGAGTTATTACCCACTCCAACAGTAGATTCTAGTGCTTCTTCAATGGTATACTCTTAAGTAATGTTAGGTTGGTGCAATCTGCAGGGTACTGCAATTGCCCTTACCTTCATGCTTGGAAGGCAACACCTAAGCATTTAATCAATGACTCTGAGCAGCAATGTGTTTCAAAAAGTACTGTTGATAGAGGGTGATTCAAGGGTTCATAGCAGTTTCCATTTGACAATAAGGCAAGCAATTCAAGCTCAAGAAGCTGAAAAGACTTGAAAATTCCTTGTGCTTGGAGATTGATCAATCAGAGTTGACAGACCCTTCAATTCATCAGAAAAATCTATCATTGATAGAACATCTTCCACAATGCCAATAAAGTAACCCTTGTACCACTGTTATGATATTAAAACTCTATATTAATTTCTGTGGTCCAACCTGTAAACTGGCTATAAGTACCATGAAACTTATAGATAGCTAGACTCTATTATTAAAATCAAACAAAAATCTAACATTTGTAATTAGCGTAAAATTACTTTATAATGTTTTGTTAATTTGGTTGTATCTGACTATGTACTATTTACTTATCAGCTTGTGGGTAGGTTTTAGGAGACAGTTATTAATAGTTTTGATGGTTGTGTCCTGCTTGTCAACCATCAGGTTCTTTAAATAGGTTTTTCTTAGTCAGGGAAAGTAGTCTGATCCTTGGCTGGTCATCTCTGGTCTACTTCTAAGTAAGAACTTCATATGAATAAAGATATACTTCTTTTAGTCTACCTAGTATTCATCGCTGTTTATGTTCATTACTATTAAGTACTAGTCTTATCAGATATAGGAGTAAAGAACAGTGGTGTAAGAACTGACATTGTAGTTTCTGTAAATTCTGAACTGAGGGAAAAACTAAACTGAAATATGATATTCTGTTGTTTTTGTTTTAATTTTCAATATTGGAATATGAAAATTCCAGAACACCCAAAATCCAAGAAAAAATCATATTGCACTTCAAAAAGCATTATTAAGTAACATAAACATAAAGGAAACTCTTTGGAGAAGAGATGTGTGTTAGCTGAGGGCTAATTGTCCAGGAGCGGGCTAGGTGCTGCAGTTAACCATGAGCAGTCTTGTTGATGTGTGTTTTATGACACACCAAACATCAGAATAAAATGCCCAAAGACACCCTATCCTCTCTTGAAAAAACTACCGCGTATGCTAAGATTGCGAGAAGATCATATGGTGATTCCAAGGTTCATTATGTCAGGTCTTGATGTGTGGTAAGCTCAGTGGGCGTTGTGATTTGCTGGTAACACAAAGGGACTTATGCTAGGCTTGTTCAATTCACAATGAAGGTCTGGACAATGAAGCTCTATTGTTTGGGTCCCAAATCAAACAAACTGAAAAAGGAGATTAGGGTTCAGAAGTTCTAATCTACTTCCTAAGAGTTCAAGAGACGGTATTGACTTGGTGAAACAAATAACCACACTTTGCTTTGCCACGCTTAGGACAACTACACAAAGTGGGTGCAATCTTCAAGGGAATGTGCTTATGATTTTCATGTCATGAATAACTACCATCAAATCGAACAATATTTATCCATACAAAAGTTAAGAATCCACAAAGTAAGCTTAGGCTAACTTTACGCATTAAATGAAAATCATCCATTCAAAGAAAGTATGAGCAAAAGTTTCACCATAAATCAATACTTATCAAATCTTGCATTCACCTAACATACATGAAATAAAATCTAAACTATGATGAGGGATAAGAACCATGCCAACTCCAAAGTAAGAGAAGTAATCACCATCAGAACAATGCATACATTACTTATTACTTTAGCAGTCGTATACAACAATTTACTTATCTTGACATGTTTTGCAACATGCTCCCATGCTTTACAAATGAGGGGTTGAGCTCAATTTATAGGCTTCCCAATTACAATTCAATGGCCAAGATTAATTTAGAATCAACGGCCGAGATTACAAAATAAAACCCTAATTAGGGTTTATCCTAACTAACTCCTTCTCGACCAATGAGAAAATTCCATTCGAGGACACTTGTCCTTTTTGCTAAATATGAACCAACAAATAAAATAGAAAGTTGTTGCATGTTGATTTGGAATAATTTGATTGGTTGGAAGATGACAAGGCGCCACCTCAGTGTGCTGGAGGTCTTCCTTGGTCACTTTGGTCTTGTTCCATGTGCTTGCCTTAGAATATTTTCCTTGCCGATGACTCTGCCTCTTGTGCTTGTTTCCTCCTAGCTAGATTCTTTTTGGGACTTTGGCTTCTTCTTCTCACCTGTATTGGAAGTCTCACCTTGGAGCACATGTTTAGACTTAAAGTTATTAAGTCTTTCTTGATTGCTTCAATAGGTCTGGGATTGTAGATGAAATCCCCCCAAGATGTTCGGATATTCTTTCAAGTGCCTTGAATTTGGAGAAGAATGCATCTGTGCTTTCACCACAATGGAGGAAATTGGAATTTTCTCTATGAAGTGTTTCCCATACTTAGCCAAATTTTGGCTACTTTGTAACACCTTCAAGATTTTGGCCTTTTCTGTGCTCAAATGGACTTTGTCTGTGGATTTGCCTTCAATTCTGAATCTGGCTTGTGTAAGTTGGGAGGATTCCACCCTTAGTTAAGGATTTTATTCATTTCCTCATTACTTCTCCTCTTGGCGAACTTGCTTGACTTTATAAAGATTTTTCCACATTCTCTCTCCTAAAGTCGAACTTGCTTGATTCTTTTCCAATCTACCTCCAGCGGACTTGGTGACCTTTTCACCATTCCTTCCATGCGGACTTGACGAGTTCTTTTCCATTCTTTCTCTTGGTATGGCAGACTTCATGTCGAATTCTCCATTTCTCTCTCTTGAGGTTGAACTTCTTGTTGAATTTTCCATACTCTCTCTCTTAAAGCATGGCGGACTTTCTAGGACTTGTTCCATTCATTCTTTTGTGTCAAATTTTTATACTAAGGGGTGGGCGGACTTCCTTCCTTCTTTTCCACCTATCTCCAAGCGCCGACGGATTTTAAATGCTTCTTGACATGATGCAAGTCAGAATTTATGATGGATTTTCACATTCTTTTTCCTCTTAAGTCGGACCTCAAGGATTTTATTCCCCATTGTAAAGGGGCGGACTTCATAAAGTATTTTCCAAGCATCATCTCTTGTCATGGGCGGACTTGAGGCATTCTTTTCCAAGTTAGACTTGGATAATTCTTTTCCATATACTTGATGGCGGACTTCAAGTCATGCTTTCCATTTTATCACAAGCTGGGTGGACTTTATGAAGTTTTTTCCATTTCCCATTCAAGTGCTGACTTCTTCATGCTCTTTCCATTCCACCTCAAACCTGGGCTGACTTTGTCAAGTTTCTGCCATCTCCTTTCAAGCCTGGGCGGACTTTCCAAGTTCTCTTCCATGTGAGGGCGGACTTTGCAAGCTTTCTTCCATATCTTCTTAGTATGGCGGACTTTCTTAAGCCTTTTTCACTCCCCATCAAGCTGGGCGGACTTCCAAAAGGACTTTCCACTTATCCAAGGCTAGGCGGACTTTGAAGATGAATTTCCATTTACCTCTCCCAGCTGGGCAGACTTGCTCATGGCCTTTCCTCTTGCTTTTCCAAAGCAAGGCGGACTTCATGAAGAATTTTTGAAATGCCTTTCTGTTGATGCGTGTTTTATGACACAACAAACATTCTAGAATAAAGAGTCCAAAGACGCTCTATCCCCTCTTGAAAAACTACCCCGTATGCTAAGATTGCAAGTAAGATCATACAGTAATTCCAATGTTTAAGATGAATGCGGATGAGCTCTGTGGTTTGATGTGATTATGCTGGTAACACAAAGGGACTTACGCTAGGCTTGTTCAAGTCACAATGAAGGTCTAGACAATGAAGCTCTACTGCTTGGGTCATGGATCAAAGAAACTAAAAAAAAAGAAGGGTTCCAAAGCATTAATCTACTCCTACGAATCCAAGAGACGGTATTGACTCGGTGAAACAAAACAAAACTTTGTTTCGCCACGTAGGGAACGTGCCAACTACGCAAAGCCAGTGCAATCTTCAAGGGAGAGTTGTGTTTATGATTTTCACGTCATGAATAACTACCTTCCAATCGAACAATATTTATTTAGACAGAAGTTAAGAATCCACAAAGTAAGCTCAGGCTAACTTTACGCATTGAACGAAAATCATCCGTTCAAAGAAAGTATGAGCAAAAAGTTTCACCATAAATCAATACTTATCAAATCTTGCATTCATCTAGCATACATGAAATAAAATCTAAACTATGATGAGGGATAAGAACCATGACAATTCCAAAATAAGAGAAGCAATCACCATCAGAACAATGCATGCATTACTTATTACTTTGGCAATCTTACAACAGTTGCTTATCTCAACATGTTTTGCAACATGCTCCCATACCTTACAAATGAGGGGGCGAGCTCAATTTATAGGCTCCCCAATGACAATTCAATGGCCAAGATTGATTTGGAATCAACGGCCAAGATTACAAATAAAACCCTAATTAGGGTTTGCTACCCTTCGACCAATGAGAAAATTTCATTCGAGGACACTTGTCCTTTTTGCTAAATACGAACCAGCAGATAAAATAGAAAGTTGTTGCATGTTGATTTGGAATAATTTGATTGGTTGGAGGATGACGAGGCGCCACCTCAGCGTGCTGGATGTCTTCTTTGATCACTTTGGTTTTGTTCCTTAGAAAATTTTTCTTGCCGATGACTTTATCCTTTGTGCTTCGATCTCGAATGACTTTGGCTTCTTCTTCTCACCTCGCCTCGGAGCACCTGTTTGGACTTGAAGCCCTTAAATCTTTCTTCCCGGATTGCTTTGGAATTTCTTCAAGCACCTTGAATTTGGAGAAGAACTCCCTTGTGTTTTCGCCGCAATGAAGGAAAATTGGAACTTTTTCTGTAGAGAATTTCCCATACTTAGCCAAATTTTGGCTACTTTGAAATACCTTCAATATTTTGGCCATTTTTTGTGCTCAAATAAACTTCGCTGGTCGATTTGTCTTCAATTTTGAATTTGGCTTGCGTAAGTTGGATGTACTTGACGATGTGCCTGCCGTTGTCTTCATGATGCCAAACTTTTTTTTTTCCTTTCATCTCCCTTCCAGTCGGACTTTACACTTTCTTTGCCATTTTCCTCGCCCTGTGTAGTCATCTGCCTGCAAGAAATAAAATAAATTTATTTTAGATAACTTTTCAAGATAAGCTTTGAAAGATTTTTACAAATTTCATTTTCAAGCTTTTAATTTTCTTTCCATCCAATTTCATTCGGCCATCCTTTTTATCTTGCTATGATTCTCAATCGTCCAAAATTATTTGGCCATTACCTTCCTTCGTCCAAAATTATTTTGCCACTACCTTCCTTCGTTGGCCATATTTTCTTGCCGTCCGATTTTATTTGGCCATGAACTTCTCTTGATTTTCGACAATTTTCTTGCCATGTCCAATTTTATTCTAGACACGTCCAACATTTCTTGGCCACAAATTGCCTCTTGTCCAAAATTATTTTGCCATGTCCGATTTTCTTTAGCCATTTGCCTTTTCAAAATTTCATCTTCTTAGGCATTTTGGATTTTGACTAAGGCAAATTTTCTTTCTTTTCAAGCATGGTGAATTTTTTTTATTTGTCCAAGGTTTAGACTTAGGCAAAAATTTTAATTTTTTCCTCACTTCTAAGCATGGCGGACTTCATACTTCTCCCAGCCACTTTTGCATTCTCCCAAGACGGACTTTAGCTGTTTGGATGCCATTTAATGCTTTGGACAAGGCGAACTTTGGGTCTTTTCTTGCCACTTCCTCTTTGTCTTTGTCTATGCCTTAGACTTTTCATCTTTTTTCCATGGGCGGACTTTGTTACTTGGCTTACTATCCGTTTTATGTCTAGGGCGGACTTGCTTGATTTTATCGCCATCAATGCTTTGGATAGGGGCGGACTTGGTAGGTTGGCTTGCCACTTAATACTTGGACAGGGCGGACTTTCTCTTTTTACTTGCCATCTATATCTTGTCCAATGCGGACTTCCTCCATTTTGATGCCAAACTCTTGATATTTCTTAAGGGTGGACTTGGCATGTTTTATTGCCATCTGTTATTTGACTAAGGCGGACTTCCTTATTTCTTAAGCCATTGTCTTATTTGCTGGGCGGACTTGCTTAAGTCCCTTGCCATTTGCCAAATTTTACCTTGCCACACTTGGGGCGGACTTGCTAGTTTTCATTGCCACTTTCCTTTTTGACTTGGGCGGACTTCATCACATCTTTGGCCATTGTCTAAAGCTTAAGGCGGACTTCCTTTAATTTGTTGCCACTTGACTTCTTTTGGTGGGCGGACTTGATGAGATGTTTGGCCATTGGCATAGGGCGGACTTTGGCTTGTCACCAGCCATTGCATACTTTGGAGGGCGGACTTCCTTTAATTTGTTGCCATTGCCAACCTTTAGCTGGGCGGAGTTTAGCATATGGATGGCCATTCATAGGGCGGACTTGGGCTTGTGGTTGACCATTGCCTCTTTTCCTTAGGCAAATCCCTCTTCTCCATGGGCGGACTTGCTGCATTTGATTGCCATCAGACATTTATCTCAAGGCGGACTTGGCTGATGGTCTGGCCATTGCCTCATTTGACTTAGACATTTCCAAGGGCGGGCTTCAGCTTGTGTCTGTCCATTTGATGCTTTGACAGGGGCGGACTTCATTACTTTGTTGGCCATTGCTCAGATTTTTATGCCATTCATTGCTTGGCTGAAGCTTCACCATTGACTTTGAGCTGAAAGTGTATATCTCAGTTTTCTCCATGAATAAATGTTCAGTTTTGCCCAGATTTCTCATGAATTTCCAGATTTTTTCATGAATGTTCAGATTTCTTGACGAATTTCCTAAATTTTTACCAATTTGTTGATGAATTGATCATCCTATTCACCATTTTCAGTGCTCTTTACCAGATTTCTCTGTGATTTTCCAGAATTTCTCACCATTTTTGAACAAATTTTCCAGATTTTTGAACTTTTTATGTGATTTTCCAGAGTTTTACCAAAATTTCAAAAAATTTCGAATCGATTTTCTGAGAGTTTCGATGATCTTTTCGAACTTCTGAGTGGATTTTGAAACTCGTGACCCTTCTAAAAATAGAAACTTTCTAAAAATAGAAATTTTCCAAAAATAGCAACTTTCCAAAAATAGACCCTAAAAAATAGGGATCCCAGAATTGCCCAAAAGTGCCAAAAAGTAGGTCCTAAAAATAGGGGCCCGGGGTGAGAAACCCTAAAAACTTGGAGGTGTCAGAATTGACTGAAACGACAGTCGATCTTCGTCCCTCAGGCCCTCTAAGCGCGATGGTGACGTTTATATGGTGATCCAGGCTAAATTTCTCCAACTGACTCGGGTGACCATTCAAAACTCAAACTCCTCATTGCAAAAAAGACTGGTGATAAGCAATTGTGATGCCAAGGCAAAACCAAAAAGCAAAAAAAAACAAAGGGTCCCCATTTGCAATGGGGCGATGTGTGAAAAGGTCACAACACTTTCTTAAGAGGCCGGACTTCATGTAGGACTTTCCACTTGACTTTCCATGTATCATTCAAGGTATGGCGGACCTTCCAATGGCTTTTCCAACTCCATTCTTCATGCTGGGCGGACTTTCCATCAGACTTTCCAAGGAGTTTTCCAACTTGACACTAGGCTGGGCGGACTTGCCATAGGAGTTTCCACTTGACTTTCCATGCCTTCATGAAGCTGGGCGAACTTCCAAGGCTTCTTGCCATCTCCAGCCATTTTGCCATGTCTAATTTCAGACCAGCCTTCATACTTATTCAGATTTCACCATGGATTTCATAATTTTTCAGACTTTTCTATGAAGTTTTCCAGATTTTCAATTGATTCTCTATGATTTTCCATTGGTTTTTTGGGACTTCTCACTGATTCTTTGAAATCCGGGCACTTTCTAAAGATAGGAACCTTTCCAAAAATAGAAACTTTTCCAAAAATAGTAACTTTCCACAAATAGCCCCTAAAAAATAGGAAGTCCAACATGGGCCAAAAATGCCAAAAATGCCAAAAACGAAGTCCCTAAAAAATAGGGGGGTCCGGAGGGTCAATCTCTAAAAAGTAGGAGATGTTAGAATTGGCTCAAACGACAGTCAATCTTCGTCCCTCGGGCCCTCTAAGCACTGTGATGATGTTTGCACACTGATTCGGGTTCAAATTCTCTACTTGGCTCGGGTGACCCCTCAAAACTCAAACTCCTCATTGTAAAAGAAACATGGTAAATAGCAGTTGCGACGCCAAGGCAAAAACTCAAAAAGCAAAAACAAAGGGTCCCCATTTGCAATGGGGCGATGTGTGAAAAGGTCATAACAAGTCTCTTCATAGAGAACTCTATGGCTTAAAGTCTGGTTTTCTTATGCATATGGGGTTGTAAATGCTTGTAATCTATTTCACAAGGTTTGTGTCTGTGTTTGACTTTGAGTGTGGCAAGGAAAGCATTCTTGGAAAAATTCATCAAGTACTAAACTTTGAGAAAAAAATCATGATTTTTTTTCTTGTTGTTTGTGCTGTCTGTTATTGCTTTTTGCTGATAGTTCTGGGGCTGTAGCCAATGGTTGGTAGAGTTTTTGCAACCCTGCTCTGCCCCATTGCCTCTTTAATATTTCATTCTCTACCATCGCTTTTGGAAGGTGCCAAACTTGAAGATTTATGGTTCAAACTGCTGCCAAAAGCCATCAACAATGAAGCATCTGGATCAAAATCTGCCCCTTGGCGTCCTCAAATGATTTTGTTTCTTGACTAGACTGCATGCCCATGATAGCATTTCTTGTTGAAAATATCAGCCATTTCATAGACACCATAATGGAGCATGCCTTAGTTGGCCAATTCATTGGATTATGCCCAAACCTTATCATTCTTGAAAGATGGATCACCTCTACTTGGGGTTTGAAAATATATGCTTATGAGCTACCGATATGTGGTCCACAGATACTTCATCATAATATTCAAGTCCACAAAGAAAGCAAGATGCAATTTCATAGGGTGTTCCCTGGTTCATGGGCATTAGTGCTTTGTTCCTAAATTTTTGATATGCTTGTTTCAATCCACAGGTTGATATGCCTGAAGAAGTTATGTTCTGGGTAAGTCTTCCCTTTCTTCCTCTGCATCTCTGGATCAAACTCTCATGAGAGCTTATTGGTAAACTGTAATGAAATTAGAATTCTTTTTGATTGGAATCCAGTTAAATCTCTTTATGTTGCATGTGCTTGTATTTGTGTGAAAGTAAATCTTATAAAAGGCCTTCTAAGTTTTTGAAAGCACTATCATTATAGATTTAGAAAGTAAATCTCTTAATTGTCTATCTTGCCATGAATATGGTCATTTCTGCAGGGTCTGCCCTCTCAATAAAGAAGCTCAAGCTATGAGAGTTACCCAATTCTGATGGATTTCAAAAAGTCCATCACAAGAAAAGAAATAGAAGATCTAGGAGTAGAAACTGAGGTGTGTTGACTCTCATCCAGAGACTTCATAAAAATTTGCTGCCCTTGTTTCTAATCAGGAAAAAGACATGTAATTTGATTTTAAGCTGGAAGAGAAAATTCAGATACAAACCAGTCAGAAAACAACTCATAAAGAGATATTAGGCACTCAAATATTGCATGAGGATCGACCTAAAGAACCTCTTAGGGAAATCGATTGAGTAGAGCAGAAAAAAATAGTCAAGGAAGTCATCAACCCTAGAATTGGCTTTGATCACATTCACACCAGATCATCTACCAAACTGAGAAGGAAAATGAATCAAGATGTTAGATTTGAAGAAACAAGGAAGAATGTAGTGGTTAAGACCCAGGCGACTTTGTAAGGTTTCTCCAAAGGTAAGGAACCCTCTAAAAACTGATAGTGCTCTCATGGAATTGTCAGGGCTTCGATGGTGCCCTTAAAAGAAACTACCTGAAGGGTCTCATCAAAGATCATAGTCCTCTTCTGATAGGAATTCAAGAAACCAAATTTGATCAAAAAGTTGCCTGTGATTCCTGTATGTCATTTGGATTCTATTTGAAATGGAAGTAATTACTACCAGAGAAGCATCTGGAGGTCTCCTAATAGCTTGGGATACTAGTAGTCTCACTAAGATTGATGGTCACCAAACAAAACATTGGCTCTCTTTAACCTTCAAGTTTGAGTCGGGCAGAGTCATTTTCATTTATTTGAATGTTTATGATCTCAACTCTCCTATGACCTATCAACAAAAACAGTGTTTTCTTTCTATTTTGTGCTACATTGAGGAATGCAAATCTTGTAATCTGATTCTTGCAAGTGACTTCAATCTTGTTCCGTTTACTTCTAAATAGGGGGTGGCACTAACATTAGAGACCCCTGTAGGGAGCACGTTGAAGATATCATATCTTTTGCTGGCCTCGAAAATATCAAGCCCTATTGAGGGAAATACACTTGATTAATAGGAGGGTTGGCAATATTTCATTTCTGAAAGGTTTGATCATTTTTTAATTTAGGAAGGCATTCTCACCCTTTTCCTTTCAAACAATAGCAGAATTATCCAGAGCATTTTTTTTTGACCACAAGGCAATAATTATGGACAGTGGTACTAGCTGAAACAAGTGGCATATACCCTTAAAATGCAATACAGATTGGGTTCGTTAAATTGGTTTCCCACCAGGGGTCGAGTGTAGTTGGAAGCATTGGTGCCCTCCAACAATCTTAGGCCATTTGGAAATTCAAAACCTCTAGATTAAAATCAGATGTGAGAGTTTGGATCAAATCTCATTTTAGCTTTGTCAAATCTAAATCTTCTTCTTAGGCTATTTGACCTGGACTTGGGACTTGGCAAAAACTTGAAAAGTTGTGGCAAAAAAAACATGGTAACACAAAAAGTGAGAAATTGATGCATTTAGCCGACACATAAGCATTTTGATCATCAATTTGTGATAATTCATAGTTACATGTCATAGGATCCTCAAATGCTCAAAATGTGGAATTTCAAAATTTGAAACTCAAACAATACATTGCATTACAACAAAACTATAAATAATAATTGTATAATAATACTATAACTGTTTATACATGTTTCAAAAAATAGCCAAATACAATCTACATCCTCATCTTCTACCTCCTTGTGTAATATAAATTTTTGGGCCTCAAACTAGAAGGTAAGTTGATATAGCATGAGAACTGATTATTTCTTCAAAAATGTCTTCATCTTCCTCCAATGCATCCAGCTTTGTTGCTGCCACTATTGCTCTCTCCAATTCAGCGATATCTTCATTAGTGATCATGATATCGTTATGTTCTTTGATAATCCAATCAGCAAATGGAACCATGCTATTGAAGTCAATAGCATCATGAGAAGTACCCACCACCTTTTTGGTTCAAAGTTGAAGGTTGTACTAGACAAAGATAAGATCATTGAGGTGATCTTGGGTCAACTTATTTTTCTTCTTGGAGCAAATGCTCTCAAATAGGCTCCAATTGCATTCCCACCTAGAAGCACTATAGTTTTGGGACAAAACACAATTGGATAGCCTCTAATGATTTGGTGTGTGAGCATTGTAATTCTGCCACCACTACAAATAAAACGTTTAATAAGTATAATAATTAAGTAAAATATTAAGAATTTAAAGTTGAAACATTCAAGTTTCTACTTTCTTGTGTTAAGTTAAAAATTAAAGGATTATTTCTTTTACTTGGCTATTGTTTTCCTTTCGTTGAATGGCTGGAGCTCAAGAAAAGAGTCTCCTCGCCACACCCTTGTAGATCTCCAACTCATCAAAAGTTTGTCTCTAATCTCATCATCGGTTGCCATCCTCTCTATGCATGAAATATTGTTCGTCATGACCTCCTCATTAACCTTAAATGTATTAGAGAAATAAAATTTTGGGTTTAGGTAGTGAGCCAAGGTATTTGGTTGGTGGAGTTGGTTCATCCATCGATGATCAATGATGTGTTATATGATCTCTTTTTTTTTTTTGTTACCACTCTAATAATGTAAAATGGCCTCTTTGGCCCTATCCATGGCCTCACAAAGATAACCCATCAGCATGTCATCCCTATCCACCAAACATAGAATCTTGACCAAAAATTTTGTCACTCAAAGAATTGAAAATCAAATTTAAATTATTAGAAAATTAATTACAAAAAACAACAAATAGATAATTCCCCTTAAAATTTAAATTATTAGAAAATTAACTACAAAAAACAACAAATAGATAATTCCCCATAAAATTTATGCTTGTAATAGTTAGTTTGAGTAACTACTTTGGATTTTCATTGAACAAGTAATCAAAAATAGTTTTTGTGCCGTTCTCCCTTTCATTCTTTTGGAGTATGGAGAGTCTATCTAGGCATTGGTCACAAACATTTGTTTGAGAGAAGGAATTCCACCTACTTTGCAATGTAAGGAAGTTGGTGGCAAATCATGTCATCCTTGGTCGCACAAGCCCCTTGCTGTTTGTGTGATCTCTCATCAAAGAAAGATGGTTCTAGATGAATTTGGTAATTTGTCTTGTGTCTTCAACCACACATTTGATCCATCCAATCTTTTCAATGCCCTCAAGCATCAAATCCAAGCAACAAGCAACACAAGGACTCCAACAAATAGTGGAATGCCTCTCCATAATAAGTCTCTCCCATCTACATGTGTTGTTGCGTTGTCCATGACAATGAGGACAACATTCTAAACCACAACCTCTTTGGTCACCCTCTTCAACAGATTGCACAATGTCTCAGCATTTTTGACTTAATGCAAAGAATATATTGACTTCAAGAACACCGATATGCCACTTGAAGCCACTAAAAAGTTGAGGGTCATATTGCTGCCATCTATCCATCCATTTGTTAAGATGCTATAGCCCATACTCCAAAGTAATTTCTTTTGGTCATCAACTACAAACTATGTATTTTGATGGCTTCCACCCACTCAAATCCTTAGCCGTTGTAGTCATAAGCTCCTTACCGACACATGCCAACACATTTACCAACCCTTTTCAATATGGGTTTTTTTGTCACATTGAAGGGTGTATTATTGTAGTACCAAAATTTTGCCGCTGCCATCCTAGCCTCATGGTGTTTCTGTATGTTCCAAGTAGTACATTCAATTGAAGGTTGTGCCTCTACAACATTGTAAGGAGTAACAAAATTTGGTGTAGAAGATGGCTATAACTCTCATGAGTTTCAACACCAGAGGAAATCAAATGATGAATGCATGAGTCAATAAAATAATCCATAGATGAATTCAGATTGGAATTCATCATTGATGCCACTACTGCCATTGCTTCCCTTGTCCTCTTCATTTCTGTTTTCTTCATATCAAAATTGGTTAGTAGGTCATTTGTTTCGCTTCTAATCTCGTTAGGCACATTAGGACATGTCTTCGCATCATGTCTAAGTATTCTAGAAAGGTGGCATTTTAATCTATTGATTCTTCCTATCATAGGATGTTGACAAAAGTCATAGTTGAGCTTGCCCCGGGCATACCTAGTGTGCCATGCTTTTGTGCTGGCATTCCCACCATTGCCTTGTGTTGAACTTCCATTATTGATTTTAACAGAGGCAAAAACATTAGTAGGTTTTGAAAGAAAATGGTAAACATTTATAAAGTAAATCTAGGTAGGCAACAAAAAAATGAATTAAAAAGTAAATCTAGACACATGTTTTCTCTATCTTAGGTGTAGTAGAGTTTGATGCAAAAATTTGGGAGTTCAAAAGAGATACTTGGCCACAGTTTTTCAAAATTTAGAAGATATTCAGCAAAACTACGGACTGGACTTGGCTCGCAAGTCTTGCAAACTCAACACATTTTTAAAGGGACCTCATGACTTGTGGCAAGTCTGCACTAAGTTTTCAAACTATGGGTGGAATATGGTTAGTGGTGGTGCGTGTGGTTGTGATGATGAACTCTAGAGTAGGGTTAAGTGGAAGGAAAGGAAAATAAGCTAAACATCCTATTCTCCCATCATGTTTTGGAAGGCTTTGTATAGAAGTGGGAAATTCCCCCTCTTTACAATAAATTGTTTGCCTTTTTGTCCCCTAGAGTATTGATGAAGGTTGTTAGTTGGAATGTAAGAAGGCTGGAAGCCTTGGATAGAAAATATGTGGCGGCTTGGGAACTGTGTACTAAACCAATAGTTGTGGAGGGGATGGATTTCAATAAACTTTTGCTTCAAAGAGTAACTCTTGCTATGAAATGGATGCTTAGGGTGGTTGATGGAGATGAGCCTTGGAAATTGCTGATATACATAACCTTGTTAATAGTTTTTGGTTAATAGATTTGTCACCATTGATATCATATAAAATGATCCTGAAGTTGCCCAACTTGTTATGGCAAATGAACCAACAGTTGGAGAAGTTGTTGTATGTTCTGACAACTTTCCTTTGGATTTTAGACGTACAATTCCCTCTTATGATAAATTTAGATATATTTAGAGTTTGCTTTTGACCAAAAAGCAGGAAAGGTGAAGATTAAATTTATAAAGAAAGCAACTAAAATTTCCAAAATAGATTATTACTTCCATACAAGCAGGAAAAAACTCATAGGTCTGTTCTTTTCAAACTATGAATGTGTAGCATGCAACCCATAATAGGTTTTCATATATGTCAGACTCACAAACCAATAAAATCATCTTTCAACCTAACCAGATTTTACAAACTTTGGAATAATTTAGAATAGCATTTAATACAAAAAACAGAAACACTTAAAATAGTTATTACACAACGTAGATGAATAATAACACATAAATCTATTGCCAACATACATACTGAAATATATTCCTTTTTCTTAGATGTCTAAAATTGTAAAGCACATAGACTTACAAATTTTGTATAAAAAATATTCCACATTTCAATCCCTTTACGCTAAAATTAAATCTAGAATAAAGAAAAAGTCCTTTACATTTACAATCGGTTGCATATATATAGCTTCCTTGTTGTAACTAATTCTTTAAAACAACAATTAAGTAAAATGATAAAGTCTCCTGAACACTTTGAAAACTTGAAACATTTTATAACTTAAAAGTCACTGGAATAAAGTCCTTTAAAAATAAATCAAACATGACGCTTTGGAGGCATGATATCTTCTTTCATATTATATTTATCCTTCACCGTGCACGAGCCTAGAATTGGAGATTGTGATGCTTGAGCAAAAAACTTTAGCTTTGTAGGCGCATAATGTTTTGATTGCTGGAGCAATTTCATTATGTTTCGGAATGGTTACATTGTTGGTTCTAAGCTTCCACATTGCTCTGTTGGTTCGAATATTTTCCAATTTGTTTTGAAATGTCAGAAGATGTGCAATGCAGTCAATGAGGGAGGTATCAATATTACCCATCTTTTTCATTGATTTTGCACCAAATGCTTGTTTGTCAAAGGACTTCTTGATCGTTATCTTGAAATTTTCTTTGATGGATTCAGTGGCAATGACATGAGAACCATCCTTTGTTAGAACATCAAAATTGATAGATAGGAAATTGATTTTCATGTCCCCCTTTAGTTGACTACATTCTTTCAATAATTTAGTCTGCTCTTGGATATTTTGCCTGATGGTCATTACTTTGCATTCAATACTTTTTATCCATAAGAGGCACCTATTTTCATCAACATTTTGAAAGATATGTTCTACCACAAGCTTATCATTACTTATTTCAATCATTTGTTTGAGGTTTTTATCAACTTTTATCCGTACCACCTCTTCTTCCTAGAATGCATTGATTTCATCAACTTCTTTCTTTTTATTGTCAATTTCATCATATATTTTCATTGTATCTTCAATAAATTCGTTTCCTTTTGTTATTATCTTCACCCAATCTTCAATTATTTTGCCATAGGATTGATACTTATGTATCTTTTCAGTTACCTCTCTACCACTTCTTGTGTTGGGATCAAAATAGGAATCTATTTTATCTAGTGGTTGTGTTGAAGTATCAAGAATAGATATGAGGCAAGCAGTGAAAGTTGTCTCACTTGTTGTTGAGCTCATCTTGTGATTGTTTATTCCTTTTAGTCCTTTCCACCAACCTAGCTGTCAACAAGTTGTGAATATCTCTATCGTGCAATCTAGGGTCAAGATTGATCTATGTAATGTTGAAATCCTTCTTAGTTACTTCACTTACATCTTTTTTAGCATAAAGATCAGCCACCTCTATATACATATGACCATAAGTAGAGGTCTTTCATCATCCTAGAAGTAGTCTTGGCCTTCTTAGGTTGGGGTGACTTTTGGAGCAAATTGGCAACAACATCAAATTGGGGAATGTTCAATTAAGCTACCTTCATTTTTCTTGAAAGGGTCTATTGTAGCCAAGAAGATGGTGTGTTGGATGGTGCACTAGAGGAGGTTCTAGTGGGACTTGTGGAGAATTGCAATGGCCTTCTTAGGTTGGGGCGACTTCTGGAGCAAATTGGCAACAATATCAAATTGGGGAATGTTCAATTAAGCTACCTTCATTTTTCTTGAAAGGGTCTATTATAGCCAAGAAGATGGTGTGTTGGATGAAGCACCAGAGGAGGTTCTAGTGGCACTTGGGGAGAATTGCAATGGGCTTTTGATTGTAGCTATAGTAAATGAGGGTTCAACTTGTGTTAAATGATGAAACATTAGGTGAAGAGTGAGGTGAAGGATTGGGTTGAATAGAGGGGTTTTGAAGTGAGTGTGGTGGTGAGGAAACTGGTGATGAAAGAGATAGGGAGGATGAAGAGGTGCTTACTTGAGAAGGGGAGGAGGCAATTTGGATAGCATCTTGTTCTCTTGATTCTTCTTGAATGGCTTCCAATTTCTCTTTCTCCTTCTCTTTCTTTGCTTTCCCCTTTGAGCTATCTTTACATTATCTCTCCGGGTTTCTCCTCTTTGGAGGATCTTTATCGTTATCTCCTCCCTCTCCATTGGCAGGTTGAGAGTTGGCCGATGATGAAGGATGGGTGGAGAAGGTTTTGCTTGCCTTTCTTCCCTTTGCTCTGTAGTCTCTTTTGTCCTAGAAATTTTTGTGGTTTATTTTTCTGCAGTCTTCTTCATCACCCACTTGTGTACACCCTAGTTGATGGGCAATATGGGTATGATTAAAATAAATTGGATCCACTAAATCTGATGCATCATCCTCAAGGCCTTGGATATCCCAATTTAATTTGAAATCTTTAATTTGTCGTAGGGATAACCTCATCCAATCCCTCCTTCTGACTTCATATTCATTGTCACAATCAGCCCAATAATCTTCAATTGTTGGGACGTGATGGAAGCTAGGTCAAATCTGCAAGTTGTTCTTGACATAATCTTTGTTGCCAAAAGGAAACCTCATGACAAAGAAATGCATGGCATACTTTACTAAAGCCCTCTCGATATTTAATGCATCATACAAGGTTACAAGGTTTTGCACTAGCTTGATGGGAAAAGGAATTCTTGCCTTCTTCCTTTCCTTACACTTCTTATTAATTGCCTATTTGCCTATAACTTCAATAATAACAAATATATTGCTTACGTACTTTTGCAATTTATATGTAAATCCATGAAAATCCCTGTTGTACCCAAACCAATTTTTTTTTGCTTCATCAAGGCATTTTGCATTTTAAAGTCTAAATCTTGCTAATTTGATGTAAAACACAGTTTTGGGCAATGTCAAGCATGGAGTAGTTGTCAATAGTTTGTCGGTCAAAGTCAGTTATATTGAACAAAACCTGAAGCAGAGGCTCAAAATGAAGATCTTCACGACGAAGGAGCATCTCATGACGACATTTCATATTGCAGACGGTATTTTCAATGATCGAAGCAGAGTTTTTAAAGATCAAATCATGGAGATTTCTCAGAGGAAAAGCCCAAAAGCGCAAGTATAGCTCAGGGGCGCCCAACTTATTGAAGGTCAAGATTCTGGTTAAAATGTTCAAGCATCCAGTCAATCTCTTCAGAATTAGTCTGGCTATCCGTTGAGCTATCCAGCGAGGCGTTCCGAGAACCACAACTCCGGCAAATCGCGACAGAAGTTAAAATCCCTAAATTTTAGGAGATGAGAAATTTGTCTTTTCCAGGCAAAAGCGCGCCTCTAGCTTGAGGGCGCCCATCTTGAAGCAGGGGTAAATCTCGACAGTTTCGATGCCGGATGCAGTCAATTTGTTCACAACTAGTTTGCTTATCTGACGAGATATCAAGCGAAGTCATCCGACTCTCAGAGTTCAGGCGGCAGTCGTCCAAAGATCAACTTAAAATGGAGTTTTCACGTTTCTGAGCTTCTCCGTTTATGCTTAGTGCAAGTACAGGCCAGGGGCGCTGGCTTAAAGGACCCTCCAAATGGCATTATTTGTAGACAGAATCTTCATAACATCAGTAGTATTCTAGCCTGGCTCCGCAACGCATCATTCAACTTGTTGATCCGACGTTCCTGGTGGTCGTGGCGGAGATTCTACCAAGCACGTAATTTTTACGGGCGGACCAACAAATGGTTTTTAGTGTATTTCCACAGTTCAAGGGCGCCTAGCCTTTAGGCCTGTCAGATGAGCCCGTTCGCGTTCGAAGTCTTCACGACTATTGAGCGTAATCAATTTATCTTTCCAACGAGCATAGCCGTCAGCCTTCAACATTTGGCAGTCGCTCGTGTATGCGAGGTCTTTGGTGTCATACTACAAAGTGAGGATGTCCAGAAAATGGCCAAGTCTGGTAGCGGTAAACATAAATAAAATACGCACTGGAGTTTTTGAGGTCTTAGAAGCAGTTTTCTTGCCTCAATACCTCCAGGGACTTCTCTTGAGGGTCTTCCGTCGTTAAAACAGATATTGCTTGAATCAGTCATCCAGCTCCAGTAGACAAAACAGGGTACTCGATGGAAGTTTGATTTTCGTCAAAATAACACCAGTGCAACCTAGAGCCAGGGGCGCTTTTACTTTTGAAGCCCTTAACACAGCTTTCAGGTGTCATAGATACAGCCGTTGGATGCAGAATGTCTCCAGTCATGCAGTTGAGCTTCGTCTCGTATCAGCAGGGTTCACCGTTTGCCGGCAGCAGCTGTCTGAAGTGTCAGACGGTAGTTTAGGAAAATGGCTAAGTCTGGAACCCGAAAGCAATTTAATCAGGTGCGCCTAATTTTTCAAGGGGTTAAACGATGGATTTTATGTTGTGTCTCCCAGCCATTTCTTCCTTGTTCAGTAGGCTTTCGATGAATTCTTTAGAACAAATCTCAGATCACCCGGTCATCCGGAAATCGTGTCGAACCAGCGATACAATGTTTAGCTATTAAATAGGGAGTTAGTAAAAAATGAAGTATCTTGAGCAAATGGACGCCTATGTGCTTAAGAGATGACTTTTCGGAATCAGTAAAGTCAAACGATGAATCTCATAGCTTCAACCAGTTTGTCAACTGAAGTTCAAAATATGCTTGTTCAGAAATGGCGATTTTCTATTTTTAGCGCCATTGCATGATAATAAGTATTTTATTATTATTTTCAAATTTGAACTTCTAGTCACTGGCAGTTGAACTGAAAGGCAACCAATCAGAGGATTTCTATTCTGGTTAGGGTTTATGAATTCTTGCAGTCACAATTCAGTGCGAATTCCTTCTTATTTATACAGGCGCCATCTTCATTATTATTCATAAAGCTTTCAAAGAGAAAATTCGATTTCATTAAGAGAAATTTAATCTTAAGTGAATTCGTGGTTTTCAATTTCAAGTTCATATCTTCAAAGGGAAATCGAAGTTATCAATTTTCAAAGCAACTTCAGAGAATTCGAATTTTGTTAAAGGAGATTCATATTTAATATTCAAAGGCAAAATCGTAATTCCTCAAAGGCGCAAAATTCAAAGATAAATTCGTGATTTCTCATAATTTCAAAGGCGCACTTTCAAAGCAATTCGCAATTTCTTGATTCTCAAAGGCGTATTTCCTTGATTCTTAAAGGCGTATTCAATTATCAAACAAATCAAAAGGCGAAACCTCAAATTCAATACAAATTCGTATTTTCTTCAGAGGAAATTCGAATTTCATTCATTCAAAAGGCGCAAATTTCAAGAGAAATTCGTGGTTTTCAATTCCAAGGCGAATTCTTCCAGTTCAGAGGCAAAATCTTCATCAATTCACAGAGGCGATTTTTCCTAACATATCTTTTTGCAGATTCAAGTTCACAAATATCAGCAATCTGAAGAAATCTTGGGCGATTTTCACAAGAAGAAGACATAATAAAAACGTCTTTTTCATCCTTTCAATCACAAATTTCTCACAAAATACAAATTGCATGTTCCTGAAATTGGCGAATTTGGCAAGTCTCAGTATCTGGATTATTCTTATATAGTTTTCTCGAGTTAAATTTGTGCGTTTGATTTTTCATGAATTTTTAGCTTCAGAACATTCGTTCTCGAATTGCTAATTTTCTCAAGTGGAAAATCTTTGTACAATCAAGTAGAAGTTGAATTTTCGCAAATTTGACGTTCTGGGTTGTCTTAGAATCCTTTTCTGGACAAAACCCATATCTCGGATTTTTCGCTGAAAATAATTCTTCGAAAGGCTATTTTTAACTCTCTCCTCGCAGCTATTTTAGCTTTTAAATTCCTGCTCTAATATAGTCAAGTCTACCAATCGTGGAAGTTTTTCGTAATGCAGTTCACTCACTTAATACAGGACTAAACCGCCCTTACTCATGATTTCCGTAGGTTGGTTGAGACAGATCTTCACAAAGTATTACCAGAAGCAGTGCTAGACCCAGTTAAGATCAGAAGTTCAATCATTCAGAATATTGAGCAGTCTGGTTTACTAGAGGCCGCTTCCATACCTATCTCCGTGCACTGTGTTGAATTCGTGATGTCTTGCATTAAGCATTACAATTCTACTACTCGATAGTGTCGTACGGATCTGACGTCATCGGTGTTTCAAACCTTTGGATAACGAAGGAGTTTTGGCATTCCTCAACACCAGAACAGCCTAGTTGTTTCTATGGAGCAGTGTGCGCAGGCATTTGATGCTGATATGGACAAGTGTCAGAAGAAGATGGCAGAAAGATGGTTAAACAAGCAAAGAACAGATTGCCAAACAATGTGGGTCGCGGTGAATACAAGGATGAGTATGCGATTCTAATCACACTCCTGAATCGTGTCTCAGGTCAAGAACATGCAAATGTTTTCCAACCTTGGATGTATTACATTATTGGTCGCATCATTTCTGGGCAGGAGCATTATGACTGGGCATCCTTCATCAGTGACATTCTCCACAGGCAGATCATCGGTTTCTTAGTTGCCCATGAGTTTCACATGTGTTCATATCTCGTGTACTTGATCGCTTATCAGGGTCAGTTCCGAGGACTTAACACCGTGGGCATCCTCAGTGTTCAGAAGGTTTATCAGTATTATGATTAGCTTGAGTTCATTTCAACGGCCATTTCCGCTTGTTCACGGCTTTGACTTATACAAAGGAGGAACTCGAATCAATCTGTATTGTTCAGATCTCGGCAAGCAGTTAGGGCAGCGATGGATGGATGGGCGGATTGGTTTATTCAATTCCCAACATACACCTACATCCAAGTTTACGGCTTCACAGGAAATCCAGCTATGCTTCCACGTTATCCTTCGGATAAGACAGTTTTTCAGGAGTTCCTAAGACAGATGCATGATGTTCATCGTCTTCTACGCCGCAGGCACAGACCATCTCTCAACTTTCCTTTTCAGTTTGAAATGTATTGGTGTAAGTCGGCAATTGATGCTAAAATTGCAGGACAAGAGCTTGAGAAATATCATCTTAAGTATCTTGGTCGAAGCACGTGCCTATGACCTTTCAGGTCATTATACAGCTCGCCTCGCTGGAGGCATATATCACGAGCCTTCTATGGAGGATTACCGGGCAAATTGCGCAGATGACTTCGAGGTTCGCAGACGCAGTTACGGCCGCTTCTCTCTCTCACAGATTTCTGTTTTCTTATCAGAAGATGTGGGAGGTTTATCAAATGACGAGGGAGAGATTCTTCCTCGCTTCGTGAGCAAGTCGACAATAACCGTGCTGCCAGTGATCGCACGCCTGCTGAATATGCAAATCTGGCCAAAGAGAGAGGTCAAGTAGAGTTATTCAAAAAACAAGATACTTTAATTGATGCCAGTTAAGAAGACAAGGAGGTAAGGGTTCGTGAGCGCAGCCGCCAAGAGGGTGAATCCTTCGCTACCTTCCTCAATAAAACCTAACAAAAGAAGAGGAGTAATCCTCCCAAGAAAGTACAAGCCTAAACACCAAAGGGCATTGCCACTGCTACACACATACGCATTCGGACAAATATCCTATCACGTAACTACCAGAGGTCAGCTCAGAGTCTCGCCAAGATTCCCGGGAGAGGTGGTTCAAATTCTCAAGTCTTGCTACTACACCGGGCCAGAGCCTTCACCAATCCCAATTCACATCGAATTGGATTTAGACTCTCCACCTCGCAGTGGGTCTTCTACACATTCACTCTCATCAGTACCTCCTGTCGCTAGTGCAGACCCTTCTAGTAGCATTAGCCGAGATCAATCTTGGATCGAAGCTCAGCTAGGAAGGAAGAGGAGGCAGCCATCCTATGTTCTTAATCATTCGGATTTTGATGACATTTACCAGGATGCGCCGGACAAAAGAGTCAAGAACATGGTTCACGTAGAGAGAAACACTGACATGGAGATTGTCGTTGAGACTGCCGTACCTCCACAGGGGAAGAACTTGGCTGAATTAGAATCTCAGGATTTTGAGGTTATCACAGTCAACCTTGGTCGCAGCACACGCCAGACTCAAGTTGATCTTCTACAAGTTGCTACGGACAGTGCCAGGGATAGAATACTAAAGGATGGAGAGGATAAGGCAGCCCTCAAGGCTGAAATCAGACAGATTCGTCAGTATATTTCTAGCCTTGTGCATAGACCCGATGCCATTAGTACACTCCCACCGATGCTTGAGCCTCCAGCAGAGCAAAGTCAACTCAATCACTTGGTTGCATATGGCAAGCGGTTGGAGGAATGGGAGGAGGAGTTCGTTGCTAGAGGCCGTACTATGCTTACAGAGTTATATCAGTTGCGGTACAATGCACGTGAGCTCCGTCTTCGTCTTCAGGATGAGGAAAGAGATATGGCAATTAACAAACCCCGGGACGAGGTTATGATTGCTCACCTGAGTGTGGCTTATGATACAGTCACGGATGCAGAGGACAGAGAGGCTATCTACTCTTGGAAGACACAATTGGTTGTCAGGGTAAAGATAGAGGACAGTTTAGCATCAGAGTTGGCTGAGAGTAGAGAGCACGTCACTAGTGCACTCCGGTTTGTGAGGACTTTAGTGTCCCGCTTACCGTGCCGTTATCAGATCGAGGGTGGTTCCTACGTGGAGCTTACCGATGTTCAGTCAGAGCTCCAGGCACTCATTCATACCATTTTCAGTGGGGAGACCATTGGCTGTAAGATTACTCAGCTTACAAGATTGTTCGAAGGAGGCAACAGGAGTAGGGGAGAACTTCAGCCTCAAATCACCGGTGAGGATATGCTGCATCGACATAGCATTCTTCGACAGAGTCTCATATATAGCTCCATAGTGATACAGCCTAACAATCTCGAGGATTGATTGCTCGAGATCAATGCACTCAAGAAACTTCGGCTCCCACCTCAGATAGACATTAAGCACACACGAAGTTGAACTGAAAGTGTTACCCTTTCCAGCTTAACTCGGTGGTTGTCATCACATGGCTATCTATTCCGACTCGGGCTTCACACTTGAGTTTCCTTTAGGGTTTTCAAGAACCGATGGTAGTCTCCGCTAACATGCTTTCAATAAGGACGGCATGCCCGACAATTGTCCATTTTAGATTAGATGTTTCACGAACCGAAGGTAGTTTCCCAAATTGGATCAGATAGTTTACTTAATTAGGGTTTACGATAGCTTGCATGCATTTCAGAGAATCCATATTTATTACCAAGGTGATTCTAGGCCCCTACACCTTGGATGTATATAAATAAGTTTCTATGCTCATTTGTAAATAACTTTTGCTTGAGAGAGAAATATATGCTGCGCCTACCTTGCCCTCAATATTGCTCTTTTTGGTACTTGTTCATGTGTCTTCACTATTGCAATTGATTGTTATGCCACATAGGGTTTCAAGAGATTGTAGTGGTGAATTCTTTCCTTAGTTTAGATAAATCTGTTTGAACATCTTTATCATTGAAGTCAATTGTTATGCCACATAGGGTTCCAAGAAATTGAGATGATAAATCTGTTTTGTGTTAATTTACCATTGTGATCAATCGTTATGCCACATAGGGTTTCGAGAAATTGCAGTGATAAATCTGTTCTGTGAATCTTTATCATTATAATTGAAGATTATGCCACATAGGGTTTCGTGAGATTGTGGTGATAAAGGCTGTTTGTGAAGACTTTACTTTTTCAATCGAGTGTTATGCCACATAGGGTTCCATAAAATTGTCTTGGTAAAGTCTTAAATCTGTTTTGTGCCTAATAAGCTGGTTTAGATTGAGATGATAGTTGTGCCACCTTGCCCTCAAGTAGAGAGTCTAAACCCGTTTATCGTCAGTTAGTCAAACCTTTCTCCGTTTCCTCTCGCTCTGTTTTCCTGAGGAGATTGGATAGATTAAATTTAAGTTGTAGTTAGTAGATCTGCAAAACCAGAGAAAACTCAGCTGCAACGTATAGGTTCTTTCAAGAAAGCCTTGTGCCTCTACAGCTGAAACAAAAAGACTGGACATAGTTTTAGCTTATTTTCCTTTGCAAGTATATTTGTCAAAGCACAACGAGGGAGCTTCCCCTCCATAATTTGAAGAGCACTCATTGCGTAGTGTACATAGGCTGTTCATAACAACTTCTACTCCAGGGGTGTTAGTTGTTACGCCAACAATCCCCAACCTTGATGTAAGTGAATCTTTGGAACTGAATAAAATAACTTCCATATGTGTTGATTAGTTGAACTTTTGGAGATATTCTCATGCTCATGTCACCTTGGAGCTTTTTGACCACATGCATTGTGAATGTTTCATTCACTCTCCTAAAGCTTTTATAGCTATTCTCCAATCGGAGTTGTGGGTAATGGTCATAAATTTGAGTTATCTCATCAAAATTACCAATAGGAAGCAATATTGATCAAGCCCTTTCATGTTGGCTATGGCATAAAGCAAATATAAGGATATATGAAATGATTTGTTGAGATGGAATTGGGTAAGTTGCTTGTGGATCTTATCATTGCTTATATTACCCCAATCAATGAATTGTTCTCCATGGATGATGACAATAATAAATAGATACATCCATTCTTCGAAATTATGAGCATCCTCATTACCAATTAATTTGTGGAGAAGCACAATAATATTTGAAATATCATTGGCAAAATGTGACCTGTGGAGGTTTTCCGATAGTTGTGACTTCCCTTTCTTAAGAATTGCCAACCAGTGTCTCGTAATGGTGTTGCAACATGCACTCTTCTTAGCGAACAATAGTATCCAAATTTGCAAAAACCTCTCTTTGAGGTAACCTAAGGATTGCATTAAGAGACTCCCCATCCAATTCAGCTATTACTCAATTATTTGTCGTTTTCACTTCTCGGGTTTGGGGGTCGTAATGATTTATACATTCTAGAATCAGGTCTATGCATTACACAACTACGGGGAATCCTTTTGCTTGCAAGAGCCCACTTTCCACCAACTTTTGTGTAATTGGGGACCTATTCTCGTTACCCATTCTTCCCTAGAAGTCATTTAGAAATATGTGCCATAATTTTGTATCTCAAATCTTAAGCAGTACAATTTTCAATCTCAAAAAATGCTGACGTATGAGATATTTATACTTCAATTTTGCAAAAACCAAGTTACAAAGGAAGCAAATCAAATCTTTAAACATGCAATCAAGCAAATTCGACGGAATTTTGATTTCAAGCAAGCAATTTTGTGGGGTTCCCATGAAATTGCCCTTATAAAATTGAAATTCCCTTCTTTGTGGACTATGAGGACAAATAGTAACTATGTACCTTTGAATGTAGGAGAGCTCTCCGTTTTGCATTACCTTTGAAATCTTTTCTACATAGCTGTTTGAATGCGCTTTGCAATTTGCTCTCGCACTTCTTCATCTACCCTTGACAATTGCTTGTTAAAATGCCCTTTCTTTGTTTTACATTGGTTTTGTATTATCTTGCATTTAATGTCCTCAAGCTTTGAGGTAGGATTAATGGTGTCTTCAATGTTGGCGCACATGATGCCTCACCACATTAAGAACCTCCAATCCAATTTGAAATAAATAATTCTTTAGTTTGCTTGTCGGAGGTTTTAAGGGTTTTTGAAAACTTTATTGGCTTCTGACAACGATTTTGAAATTACATCTAGAAGCCGACGTGGTGATTTGCCTTTACAAAATTGCTTCTTACATCATCGATGGGCCATTCTTGGAAACCTTCATTTAACTTGGCAATGGTTATGAATAGCTTGTCGGCTTCCAATGAGGTTGTGACAACCTTGTTGAAGTCTACATAGGTTTCAAAACCTCTTTAGAGTGTTGAAATGCATTTGTAAAACACTTCTCATTTATTTTCCAATGACAGGGAAGCTCAAACATCTTTCAAACCTCTTCATGTTGCTTCATTCTTGGAGTTTTGAATAGTACTTTGGACTCCAACAAGGTTGTCGTGACAACCTTGTTGAGGGCTAACAAAGGCTTTGAACACCATATGAAATTTCCAACATCGTTTTTCAAAGAGTTTTTTTTCTTCAAATAGAAAACTTCATTGTCAATTGACACATTCTTGAATTTGAACAAAACACTAATGCACACTTCATTTTCAAAAACCCCAAAGGTTATGGTAGTATTGTTGGGCTCGGCCAAGTTTCTCACAACCTTGTTGGGGCCCGATGGGTTTGTGAGAACCTCATCATAGGCTGATGCAAGTTTCAAGACATAACAGTTTGCCGATGACTCGATACTTAGTTTCGAGGGAAAGCGCACAACTAAACATACTCAAGGCAACAAAGTAAACTGAAAAAGAAATCCCAATGGACTGGTATGCATATTTGAGATATTCTTTTTGGCGATTTTAAGTTGAAGCCATCTGGATCCCTTGGAATATTGTGAGAGACATTCTCATTGGACATGAGGTTTTTTCATGTGATTTTCTTGTTTCAGATCTATATAGTGCAGTCTTGATAACAAAGATACTCCCTTGGCTTGTATTAGAGGTTGTTAAGCTAGATCTTGACATGCAAAAGGGCTTAGAGAATTGGATCATATTCTTAGGGAGGAGGGATTGTTGCCTTGAGATCTTCTCAAGGATAAATTTCATATATCTGAGGAACATAAGAAGATTATACTCTAGTCCAGAATTCTGGAATTAATCTTTGCGAGGATAAACTGTGTTGTTTTGGAGAGGATATGTGGTAAAATGTGCAGTGCGTAGGTGGATGGAAGCTGCTGGAAGCTTCTACTAGATACATATGCTCCTAGCTTTCACTAAGCACTGGTTTTGCAAAGTTAATTCTGTGTGGGGGCTTTCTGACCCAATCAATGTACCCCAGGGATGTGTCCCCCCCTAAATCCGGAGTGTTCCCGGAACGGGGATGCCCCCGGGATGTGGGGACAGCATTCCCAAGTCCCCAGCAGTGCCACCAATTTTGCCACTTGCTGCTGGGGACGCGGGGACGTCCTGGCATTCCCGGGATGTCGAGGGGGACGCCTGTGTGTCCCTTGAGTGTCCCGGGGACGCCTAGGCGTCCTCCATGGTGACAACTTCAAGCACATGTTTTAAAAAAAAAAACACATTTTTTTATTATTTCTTTGGTTCTATTCGAACACTAAGGGTATGTGGTATTTCTTTGGTTCTATTCCTGTTTATGATCAGATATTTTTGATATCATATAATAGAAATCTTCCATTTGCTGATTCGACAATTTAAAATTTTATGTAGTATTGAGTATTCTAATTTCTAATTAGTAATTCGATATTGAGAACTTCAATGTTCAAGTATTTACTATTTAGTAGTTCAATTTGGCATTTGCAATTTTGCTATTTTACTTCTTAACAGTCTTATACGTCTTTTCATAACTAGCATTTTAAGTACCATATGTACCCCTCCCCACCCGGTCCCCAAATTGAGGCCCCTTTGTCCCCCCGTCCCCGACGGTGGTGTAACTATGGACCCAATTGATATGTGGTCTAAAAGGTTTAAATGGATTTGTTTCAGTTTTTTAGAACCCAAAAAGTAAATTTTTCATTGGTTACTTGTTCATCAAAAACTTGCTGCGGCCGTTGACTGTTCTCCCGCTGAGTTATGCTTTGTATGGTCTGTGGTCAAGTGGATTCTTTCTATCATTTGTTTTTTCGACTGTTCCCTATCTAAACTTCTTTAGAATTGTTTTCTTCCATCCTGGATGGCATGCTGTAACAAGGATGCTATTGAATGGTAGGATATTGTGTTTGGATCTATTAATTTGTGGTAAACTGTGTAAGTTTTTTCCCAAACTGTTGTTAATTTTCTCCTCCGAAATCTTATAGTTTAATTGGACTGAAAGGAATAAATATGTGTTTCAAGGACAGCAAAGATTACTCGGTGACTTCTCTAGAGAAGTCATCATTTCCATGATTTCTTTGCAGGTTTGCACGTTAAAAGATGTCATGAAGATGTGAAGAAGTTTGTTGAAGATGGACCTTCTTTTCCAGTTTGTCATTCCAAAGGAGAGGGACAATGTTGAGCAGCTGATTCTCAGAACATGAGTTATGAACCAGATGGGTGGCCTATGCACGAAGTAGATTCTGAAGATAAAATCCGTCCCATCAGTTTTACTCCAGCTGGTGAGGACAGAGTCCGTTCAAGATGATAACAAGCAGGCTCCTGATGATGTGGGTATTCCTGATGCAGTCAACTTTCAGCAGGCTTTAGTAGACATCTCCTTGGACAATGAAAGCAT